>JAODUP010000258.1:0-235000 GCA_025642065.1 Paralvinella palmiformis | reverse complement strand
AGTGTCAAACAAAACCTCGACCGTGTTTGACTTTATTTGTAAATAATGTTAATGTATTATTACAGGTAATATTTTAGTTATTCCTGAATGGACTGAGTGTATGAAAGTTTACATTTCAAAATAGGTAAAACCTAAACTCTTGTAATCAGTCATTCAGTATGTGTGTGTGTGGGGGGGGGGTACATGGTGACGCTGAAATAAAATGCTGAACAGCAAATATATACCTTCTAAATACACGTACATGTAAAATGCCACTGAACATGATGTTTGAGGTTTGAGAAATGCGGATTACAATATAGTCAAATTGTGATGTTGCTATACTGTGATATGTCAAGCCATATTACATGGCTGCATTATGATTATATTCCACAATGATAGCATATCAAATATAGGATCAACCAGTAAGGTTTCAGATCTTGGCTTGTCCCATATGCTGTATATTGTAAGCAGGTTTATTTAATGGGTTAGTGTTTGATATGTTTAATGTTACAAAATGACCATTAAAGGTCAAGTTTCGCCCCGAACCATTTCCAAAGAGCAAGTATATTTATCACTGTTTATGAAACAGAGTTGACTATTTCCTCAGACCTGTTTTTTTTTTTTAATGTTGATAATCACAACACCAGCCAATCCCAAAGTTGTTTGAGTGGTAAGTTATTTTGCTAAAATCCAACGGGCAATAGAAAAAAAAACTGTTTATCCAAATCACGCCAAGACCATGTTTTAAAACTTCATAAAAAGCCACTCGCGTAGAAAATCAGTAAGAACAGACCTTTATAATAAAAGGTTCAACTTGCATAAATACGTCATCTATGTTACTGTCCCTTGTCGCCTATTTTGCTAAGTAAAGTGCTATTTTCTGTGATATATAGTGGTAACAAAAGTACAACATAGTATTTTGGGATGAATGTGGATAAGCTTATCATTTAGAGTTTATTGAGCAGTCAGGATAAAATGTGATCTTTTATGGATATTTCTTTCTTTCTTTTCAAGGCAAAAGATGATTCGCTATCCATTGAGGTGACAGATGGTCTGTATGTTCTGACTGATAAAACATTTAATGATGTCATTGCTAAGGGCCATACGTTTGTGAAGTTTTTTGCACCATGGTGTGGACATTGTAAGAACCTGGCTCCTACATGGGATGCCTTAGCTAAAGAATATGAACACAACACAGCTATTAATATTGCTAAGGTAAGATTATATATATATATATATATATATATATATATATATATATATTGAGCATTTGATATAATAATTATAGCCCTATTTTGTTAGTGTGTGGTGGAAGGACTTGAAATCTAAATATATAAATGTAGGAATCTTTGGGTTGATTTTATTGAGTTGCTGCTCTTACTAGCTGATATAATGATCATTCTAGATACATGTATGTGTGCTACCCTTTTAATACAAATTATCCATTAAGCTGTTTATCTCCGAGTAACACACAGATGATATTGTTGTTTTACAGGTTGATTGTACGCAGCATGGAACAGTGTGCCAAAGTTTTGGAGTTAGAGGTTATCCAACACTTATTCTCTTCAAGGATGGAGAAAAGGTAAATGGATCAGGTCAAAGGTTGAGCTGATGTAGCCACTCACTCGGTCAAATTCTGAAAATGTATGTTGTCCCCAATTTTATCATCGTGGTTAATACAAAACATTGCACATTGATTTATTATTGAATCTAGTATGGCATTCTCTTATTTGTGTACATAGTAAATGTTCCATCTGGCTGGCATGGTTACTGCTAGTCTATAACCTGGAACAGAAGTAGCAAGGGTATAGATTGTTGAACATGAAATAATTGCCAGACCCGTTGTCATTTTTGTCTTTTTTGGTTTAGGGATTCATCTTATTATGTAACATGGTTTCATTTGATATCATATTGCAACCACTGACTGGTTAATAACTATGAGATCAGTGATAAGAAAAGATAACTTATAACATTGTACCCTTGCTTGCAAGATGTATTTTGCTAATGTCTTGAATGATTAGTACCCACCATGGTTGGAGCTTGTGTTCACTGGGAACTTGATGTTATTCTTACTAAAGGATACAAATTTATTACACACCATCAATCCCAGAACAAATGGTTATATATTAGCTAACTATATATATAATTACCCTATAGCTGTGCTGATGTATTATTAAAAATCACAGGCATCGAATCAAAATGAAAAAAGATTCCCTTATCATATGGGAAAATTCATACCACATTTTTAGGCGGAAATAAAGAATTAGGTGGCCAAAGAAGGTATGGAAGTGTCCAAGAGAAGTATGTAATAGGGGATTATCCATTAACAAATGAAAACCAGTCTTTTTGTGTGAAAATGGCTGTTTAAATTATGATTGGCTAGCTAATACAGCAATTCATATGTAAGAACTAAGATAAGGAATGAACTGCAGGTGGTGGATATTATTTGCACCACTTTCCCACACCAAGATCTTAGTTGTTGCTGAGTTTGTCAAAATGGTGGGAATCCTGCAAAGGGATGCTCTAGATGCAAAAATGAGAGGTCAAATTAAAGAAACATTATTATCTGGTCAATGAACATGCACAGAGTCGGTGTTATTACTATGCAGGTTCATTCTTGGTTACAGAAACCACTGAGTAACTGTATTGGTTAAATTAGCTGTCAGGTTATGCAATGATTTGCTCTATAACACCTGAAAACTCCCTTCTTTCTACAAAAGCACTCATATATTTGTTGTTTGTTGAGTTGCCTATGCCAATAAAGAGCAAGCTGTTTGCTTCGCAGTTAAATGCTACTATTTATTTACAGATACGTACTGGACAAATTTGAATACTAAAACGTAAGCTTAAGATGTGCATGTGTACATAAAATACCAGTCATCATTATAAATCTGGGCAGTAACTGAATGAAAAGAAGTACGACTAAAGGTTTTATTTGTTGATTTACATTTAGTAATAAGTTATAAAAATTGTATCCGAGAATCAAGCAACATTTTACGTTTAATCTGAGTACTGTAAATGCGGGCCATTAAGACGAGACTTTGTGTCAACATTTTGACCCTTATTTTGGGGGGTCGGCTTAATGGCCGGTGCTATTTCAGTGTCAAGAAATCCAGTCATTGGGAGAAAAAATTTCACTTTTTCTAGTCTAGATCTAGATGCAAACAGACATCAATTGTCATTTTGATTTAAACTCATGCACTCATGGAGTGAAAATAGAAGTGAAACAAGTTGATGATAATTATACATGACTTTATAATTAAAATCAGTATTTATATGTAGATTATCTGTTTTTTGTAATTATGGATAAATGTTGTTGGACTCAGTAGCACATTTCGTGACATTCAAAGGAGCATCAGTAACAAGACAACTCGTACCCAAGACATCCTGTACCCAAGAGCATCGTATCTCATTCGTTTGGAGGCATAGACATTAGGGTGCCTCCATATACATATTTGTTCTGGGCATATTTACACTAATAATGGTATAATTACTGATTAATTAATTAATTTTTAATACAGAGTTAGTTACTAAATGACTGCGTATACTGATAATTTACATTGTCTTGGTTATTGCCGCGTTAGTGACCAAGACGTACCAGCAAAGGTTCAGTATGTCTAATTATTTCTAAGTCATTGACTTCATATGTGGTTCATTGAATGTTTCATCACACCATTAATTTAAGTTTGAGGTCTTATGTATGCCCTAACAGGTTGTATAAACGATCATTATAATTTGCCTTGATCTATTGACAGTATTCAAAACATGTTGGTATGAATAACTAATTATCAAAAAAAATATTTCCTGCATTCAAATCGTCACCTGGAAATACTGCAGGGAAAAGTTTAGATTTTTAGGTCAGCTTAATGGACGGTACTATCGTGATATTTTAGGCCTAAAAACTACTTCGGCTTAATGGCCAGGTCGGCTTAATGGCCGGGACCTGTGGTACTTCATGGTGAAAACAATCTCACTGCTGGTAGTGTTTTCTTGGCAAATATCTAATATTACCCATCACAGCATTCAGGGAGTCATCTGTCATTTTGCCCAATCCCTGTCTATATGCCATCTACAGACACCATCATAGTTGTGTCTGTGTGTGATTGGGGGTGTTCTGGTGGTGCAGTTGTAAAGGCACTGTGTTTCAAATCTCCAGGTCTCCCAGTTCAAATCAGGCCATACCTGCGTTTATGAGATACATTCCCCTAACATGTCACCCACGTAACCATATTTTCTAGGTTTGACCAGTTTCAAGGCTAAATAACTTTAGCTCAGCTCTGTTTCTGATTGGTTAATGTACACAGTGAGTTTGTGAGGCAACCATTGATGTACAATAAAAATAAATTGAAAAGTACTGTGAAAGCTATCGAATATCAATATTTTCTCTGATGGTAAGTACTTGACTATGAAGAAGTCACAATATTATGTATACAGTGTATATTATGTCCATAATAGCGGTTCACACTAGTCCAATTAGCCTTTTTTAGTCTAGATCAAAATATCAGTTGAAGTCATTTAAACAGATAATACAGGGGCGCTTCCATGGTCTTGTTGGTAGCGTCTTAGACCACAGTCACTCACTACCACCTGAGTTAGAATCCTGGCTTGGGCATATCTGAAGCTGTTTCATCTTAACTTTGCTTCATTACCTTCGGAGGTCGCTCGGCCCATTTAGCCTACCATGTTTGCAAAAGTGGCCATAAAACATCAATCATCATCAAACAGATATTACTCTGATCTTACTATTTGCAACAAGCCACTTGAACTGACAGGCAGTTATTATATTTGATATTAAATTACATATCAATAGCTCCAACTGATGAATAGATATTATGTTGTCATCATGTGATTAAAATTATTTAAACACAGAAAAAGAAAACATATTTCTGCTGTGAATTTTGTTTTACGTTTCAATTATTATAGTAATTATGATAGCACTTTTGAGTTTATTTCTCTCCACTGATGTGGGTATTCTTACACCTCTTAGCTGTGATAGGAATACGTAGAACAGTTTCTGTATTGGGGTGGTACTGCTTGTATACAATAATTCAGTGCTGTTCAATAATCGTCCAAGAAATATTTGATCAGTTATTATGTAAAATGGTTACTCGGAAAGCCCATTTTTACAATCAGTGGATAGTAATTTCTCACCTGACCTATTTAGATGGAGCAGTATCGGGGATCCAGAGAACAGACGGCACTATCTGACTTTGTGATGAGCAAGAGCAACATAAAGGATAAAGAGAGGGAAATAACCCGAGAGAAGATTCCAGACAGGAAAGAAGGGGTACAGGAGGTTTCATGATTCTTATTGTAGTAAAAGTTGTAAAGTTAGTTTACTGGGATCTTTAATCCGATTTTGTTATTAAATTTGCTTATTATGATGCTGAAATTTGATAGCGTTACAGTTGTAATAGATTTTATTATACACAAACCATTTTACTTACTGACAGTATGATTTTCAAGTAATGCCTCAAGCAAACCTGAGTAATTTGAGTGCCATATTCTTGTCAAATATGATAGATTTAGCATTTACTTTATTCTGTTTTATTATTCGAGTGTAAATGTTCACATCTAAAATATGGTACGATGTGTGCTGCAAATGAAATTAGTCATCAGCTTCATCAGAGAAGATGGTGAACTTATTTTTATCCACTATTTCTATCTAATGTTTTACTATTGTATACATAAGCAGGTCGATGGTGCTGGTGCAGCCATTGAGGTGACAAATGGCCTGTTTATTCTGACAGACAAGACATTTGATGATGCCATTTCTAAGGGTCATACGTTCGTAAAGTTTTTTGCACCATGGTGTGGACACTGTAAGAGACTAGCCCCCACATGGGATGCGTTAGCTAAAGAGTATGAACACAGTGCAGCCATTAATATAGCCAAGGTAAGATTATATGAATAATCCAACGTTACAATTAACATTACTGTATTATTATTGAGCTGTTTGTTTGCGGATTGTTATATACTTGTTATTATATTGGTTATAGCCTAACTATCCCTTTTCAGCTTTACACAATTTTATGTTAATTAGCACATGATATTGTGCTAAATGTGTTATCTGAAGGCGTTATTTAACAATAATATCCAATGTCGACTATAACTAATTCTGATTCATTCTAAGACATTTCATCCTTACTTTATTTACAAGACCTAGCTGTCTTAATGCTTTGTTATTCAAGTTGCACATCTTAATAACGTCTTGCTTTTGTAATCAGATGTGATATACTTCGGTCATCATAAACCTAGACATATTCTAGTCATATACAATATTCATTAATGGCAGTTTTATGTACTTAATCTTTGTCTTTGTTTAATTAAATTTATTTCTGTGCATTTAAGAAGTAGAAAATTTTGTGTTGTCTTTAAGTTAGGTTACATTAGTAGACTTTTACGTTTGTTTGAGTAACAGCTGAATAAACGTGTTACAATTTGACTCGTGCTGAATGGTTGCTTTGCTATTGTTATTTTTAGGTGGATTGTACCCAGCATGAGTCTGTGTGTAGCGAAAATAACATTAATGGCTATCCTACACTGATTTTTTTCAAAGATGGGAAAAAAGTAAGTAAATAACAAATACTGCCAAGTTTATATCAAATAATCATAAATTGTTTCAATATTTATAAGAAGAAAATGATCTTGGCTCCAAATTATGGTGCAGTCCTTGATATGTGGTTTTCAGGTTATGATAATTATTTCTACATTTATTCTTCTATATATTTTACAGTATATAATATTTGGTAGGTAAACATTTAGTCAGTGCTGTTAACATAAAATAGTCATAGCGTTTGCCGTGATGTTTGTTTAAAAGTTTGAACCCTGAACTTTTCAGTTACAAGTAAGTAATGAAAGCCGATCATTATGTTTATGGGATGTTGTATATTTTGTGGTAATTAAATATCATTCAAATGGTATCTTTATTCCAAACCACATATAGCGTCTATGTCTGTTTTGTTATTTATATGAGTCAGTCAAAATCATTGAGGTATCCCTTTTTAAATAATGACCATCATCTAAATGTGCTGTAGTGGGAAGATTTAAGGTGGTTCAACTTATGTTCATTAATGTTTACAACAGCTGGATGAATATCAGGGGCCAAGAGAACAAGAATCTTTGTCAAAATTTATCAGGACCAATAGTGGATTGGCTGACTCAGGAAAAGAGGAAGAAAAACAACCAGAAGAGGATAAAGAAGATGAAGGGGTATGTGTGTGTGTGTTGCTGTAAGCTTCTTAAAATGTTTTTTTATATTCTTAAATTATGCAATTATGATTTAATACGGATTCAAACTATGCAATTATGATTTAATACAGATTCAAACTATTTATTCTATAATATAACTTATTGTTATCTGGTTGTTTACATAGAAACTGTATATGACTTCAGATTTTCATGTCTGTGTTTTATTATTGATCGGCACTCTCAATATTAAGCAGATATCAAACAAGCTTATTATTGCATGTGCTTTGTCAGTCTTTATTTATGTGTAGTTCTGCATGTGTTCATTTTTTAACACATTGTTTTACTAACTAGTATACAAACATGTGACAACGGAGTGTCATTGTCTATACATATGGAAATATAAGTATTAACCAACACGTATGCACAATAACATATGCACAATTTCCTAATATAAAGTAGTCTCGGCGTGGGCATATCTGAAGGTTGTTTCGTCTTTGACTTCGTCTCATTACCTTTGGAGGTCGCTCGGCCCATTTAGCCTACCTTGTGCACAAAAGTGGCTGTAAAACATCAATCATCATCATCATCATCATCCTAATATAAAGTACACAAATTTCAACTGTGTAGTTTAAGTAGACCCAGGAACATTGAAGTAAATTGTTTCTTGTGGTTGTATGAAGGAAGTCTGTTGATACATTATGAACCTCAGCTAGATTATTTGATGAACCGGAGCTTACTAGCTCACTTCAATTGTACTATATACTTTTACTAGACTAGCACACAAGTAGATGTAAATGGCTTACTGTAGGCGATAGTTGGATCCTTTATAGGGACAATAAGTTGTGGTCAAATATATGTGTGTGTCTGATCCAAAATAGATTTGTTTAAAATTTGTCATTTACAAAAATTAACCGTGTTCTGTCCAGGTGCCAGAAGGATTGACTATTTTAACTGCAGAAAACTTTGTAAAGATCATCCATGAGGAGCATGCCTTGGTGATGTTCTATGCGCCGTGGTGTCCACACTGCAAATCACTAACCCCAGTGTGGAATAAACTGGCTAAAGAATATACTGGCCATGATAATGTTATAATAGGGAAGGTAAGATCAATAAAGTGAAGCCTTGATTAATGGCAGAGACAATATTTGCTGACATAGATTGTGCAGTCAACAAAGTAAATGAAATAAAGCAGGATTAGAAACTGGGGAGTTGCTGTCAAATCTTTTTATATTAATTGTAGAAAATAACACTGTGTTCTTCATGTAATTCTTAGCCACACTGTCACAGATTGTCTTGATTCCCAAACGTTTTTATTTGTAAAAAGGGATTATTATTTCATTTATAACGACATACATTTGGGAGAACTGGTTGTTTAAGAGTGGTTCCAGTGTGCTTCTTTTCGGCTGAAATACTGCCTATTTCTGGCATGATTATTTTTTGCACAGACACAGGACACTGGTGGCTGCTATTCTTCTTGTTTATTCAGGAAATTTAAGCCCGAGAACAATATTTTCTGTAGGTTTACGCTGATTGGCAGTCTTGTTATTTAGCGAGTGTTTCACTTGTAGCCATGTCATAAAATGACAGGCTGTTAAATAGTTTGGATCAAGACCGTAAAATTGGTTTAAATGTCAGCCACTGGACGACTGATTTAGATTGGGGGGGATTAATTTACCTCAGCAGAGAGTGGTACATTGTTCAGTATAACAAGAGAGAATTATAGAAATCATTCCAAGCCATTCTGTGACTGACGTATATAAATATTATGTTTAGTTACCAGTATATTCAAATTTATCACATTGTGACAGTTAGTACTGCAAACCCTCGTGTATCAGTTATAAATTTTACTTATTCTGGCCAATCCATATACAATGATGATCAATGATTGACAGAAGCAAACATGTTATCCATGCATCAGGTGGACTGTACAGAACACAGACAGCTCTGCTCTAGCAATGATGTCAAAGGTTATCCCACTCTGCATTATTTCCGTGATGGTAAGAGGGCTGAAAAGTATACGGGGGGTCGTGACCCTCATAGTTTGATACGTTTTATGGACAAGAAGCTATTGACAGTAACGGATGAACAGCGAGAGGCTTTGAAATCTGCTGATGTAAGCACCTTTACTGAGCGACCTAGTGATGTTAGTAGATACGCCTGTCACTATCCTTCTGTTTTTATTTATTTGTTTATTGTTCGTTTCTTACATTTTTGTTTACTTATTATAATGATGTTTTCATTGGTTACGGTGTCATGCATTTGGATTTCTTTTATCGTCTGTGGCAGCGAGTATAGATTAGTTGCTCGTAAAAAAGAAGAAATATCGTTATCAGCAGAATTAATTGTCCAACATTAGTTCCCACAAATGTAGAAGAATGTGAATTTTCAAACTTTTTCAAAATGTTTCTCTGTATCTTATTGATGTGTTTGCAGCACAGTTAGTAACAGAATGTACACCTTATGTCCAGTTCAACTTGCAAATATCATTGTTAGTCATATTTGTAGAATATTTCTTCTGGTCATTTTCGTTCTCTAGGGAGTTGCCCTATAACACATATGTCACGGGAGTAACCAGCACTGAGGCGTACAATTCATACATATTTAGTACAAGTTAATGTATAATGTAGCCAGTTTGGCTACTAACAAAATGATCATTTTATAATGTAATGCCAAAGTGGCCAAATCACAAGAGCATCTGGCAGTAATTAGGTGACTTTCATACAACTTGAAACACCTCAGTACTGCTAGTTAACTGCCAGTCCAGATATTGTTATAGGACATGTTCTTCCATGTTTAATTTTTCATCTAACACTTGATCTATTTGCTATGTACAAATCAGCTGGATGTGGTGCTCAAAGTCACACTATTATTGTTATTTTTATGGCTATTATTATTTATACATTCGTTTATTTAAATGGTATTATAGTACCAATGCTTATCTACTCTTCTTAATTGAGTGTTGGGGTGTCTATTTTCGGTCACTCCTCACAGACAGATGATGCATGCACATGCACACACACACACACATGCTCACACACACATAAATAAATATTTAATTGTGGTATTAGGTACTGCTATTAAACTGTTATCATATATATATATATATATATATATATATAGAGAGAGAGAGAGAGAGAGACACACACACATATATATATATATATATATATATATATATATATATATATATATCAAGTTTATGATCCCTGTTTACATCAATCATCATCATCTTATAAATGAATGGACCCATGATTGTTGTAATGGAATCATTAATATGATAAACTGACATGATGTAGAATATGTCTGTTATCTCACACACACACACACACACACACACACACACACACACACACACACACACACACACACACACACACACACACACACACACACACACACACACACACACACACACACACACACACACACACACTGGAATTTAAATATAAAAATTCTAATATTTTCTGATTGGCTGTGAAATGGTTTATCAAGTGATTAGGCCAGTAGAAAGCCAACTCTAAGCCAATCATAGAGTGTACAAATAATGTGCACTCATACTTAACACCTAAGTGTGTTCATATCTGTGCAACTGAATAGCATAATTTGCTCATCTTTCTTTGGAATTGATAACATATTTGATCAGACACCAATTGTCTTTAATAGTTGAAGCAATCGTGGCCCTGACAGAGATGCATGGATAATTGGCACTGCTTTTCAGCCACAAATTAAGTCAGTGCATGATGCTAGACATGTATTCTTGAAACTCTCTCATAAATCTCATCCGAAAACAACTGATTCAATCTAAACTGTCTCAGTCTCTAAATATTACTTTCCCTATGGAGAATAATGTTTATATTACCTCAGTTCTTCTCACTTAATTTGCATTTAACACTAAATCACGTATTACTAATGAGCACAATGGCTGCTAAATAATTCATATCAAGGCAAATGATAATTATCTAAAAGAGCAGAACTGTAAATATCTCATTCATAGTCAAAATACTATTAATCAGTAATCTCTGTAATTAACAGTTGATTAAAAAAATTAATTATTAACCATAAAAGGGTTTGAAATATTTTTTTCCCAGAATGCATGTAAGACCTCATTAACATGCGGACCAATATTATGTAGTTGTATTACTCACCCACATTAAAACAATCAGTATCGGTTAAATAATGTGCCCATTTTGCATTCATATTGTTACACGTGCACTAAACCTGCACCCTCAGGTTAGGCTGTTTCCATACCAGTCATTGGGTAATTGGTAATTGTAATTGATTGTAATCCATTCCATGAACTCAAGTAATTGTAATCAGGATTTCCAGATGGAATGTTATCATAAACATAATCGATTACATTGTAAATGTAATCGTAATCAGCGATAATTTTCACGATTACACAAGTTATTTACAATGTTATATCATGCCATAGATATCATTTCGTATGTAAGGCAAAAGATAACAATAGAACTGATTTACCGATTGACGAACTGCTGTCATATTTATACACATGATGATTTGTCGGTTTATTGGTTCTATGAACATGAAAGGAAAAAGGTGTTGAAACCTTGTTCCAGATGTTGCCTCTATTACAAGTCATATAAACAGGGATTTCAGATGAACTTGTGTTGTTTTCATGGTCAAGCCCAAGCTAGTCACACAACCACCAATCACGCATCAACTATAACTTCAAATGACCCTGGTCGGCTAGCAGTCTGATGACAAGCAGCCAATTAAATTAATGCATGCATTAGTGAACATAAGGCATTACAGCGGGGTTTGATGTTGGGAGTTTGACTATATTATAATTATCCTGGATATTCTATACACCTTACCTGGCTATACACATGATGCATTTTGTTACTAAATATATATTTCCCAAATATTCAAACAATTCCATTGATATTGTTTATACTAATCTGTTGTTTCTATAAATACCTGTGCATCCATGGCAAATCCAATACTTGCTCCTTTGCTCTATGGTGAATATTGATCTTAGAAATATTAAAACAAATAATGTTGTACAGTGGCATCAAAGTCTTGTATATTTTCATTTCAAGAACAAACCAGAAAGGGCGTCTGGTTCTTACAAAGCAACATGTAAACATTGTGGCATGTTTATATCAGCATTATACATGTAACTGAGTGAATATTGATGAAGAATGAGATTCATCTTTGTGCAATCATAATTGTAATCATGATTACTTTACAATGTAATTGTAATCAATTACATTCAGAATGAATGTAATCTTATCATAGTATTCTAAAGTAATTGATTACCTTGGTGCTGTAATCACCACAACCCTGTTACATACATGTACACACAAAGCTACCTTCATTCTACACTGATGTACCCACTCACTGCTTATCTCTAGTGCTAACTGTTTGTATATGTTCACATTCGTGTTGGTTTTGGATAAATTATATATTTCAGTCTGTTTGCCTTACAGATTCGTTTTGCTTTTAAAACTAACCTAACAGATCTACTAACAAGATAGTTTTATTTGTGATGCTGTATAACATAACATATTCACACACAGCTAGAATGCACAATAATCAGAATTAAGTTTTGATTGATCTATTAGCAAATTTAAAAAATATATCCTTAACTATATTATCTAGTTTTATGCATGATTTCAGGTGTAATTCATTCAGTATTATGTCTGAGACTATCCTAAACTGTATAATGCTATTGATTAAACTCTTTGCTAATTTGATACAGGGTTCTGTGATACACCTAGACAGTAAGACATTTGAAACTGAAATTAGCAAAGGCTTTACATTTGTCAAGTTCTTCGCTCCATGGTAAGTTGTATTGAAGTGTATTATCATTAAATAAATACATGATTATTATTAATCATAAGGTGTGAGATAAGATTGTAGTTGTTACTACTGGTAATTTAATTCTTGCCACTCACACACACACCAGGTAGGGGGCAATTCCAATTCCTCTCAATTCCATTTGGTCAATTCCACATCAAATTTATCAATTCCAATTCCATTTTTACCAACTTTTTTACCTACTACTTTCTACCATGAGTAGGTACTCTGAGTACCTACTTGGAATACCTACTCAAAGTAGTTTATATTCCAAGTAGGATTGTCATGGAAGAAATATTTCTGATTAAAAAAAATATACGGTAAATTAATTTGTGAATTTAACAACATGTGCCTGTTGTTAATTGTACTTTTTCAGGTGTGGCCATTGTAAGGCTTTAGCTCCAACATGGGCCAAGTTAAGCAATTCATTTAGGAGCAGTCCTAACATAAAGATAGCTAAAATAGATTGTACACTAGAAGAAGCACTCTGTGAATCACATGACGTAAGTTACTAGTCTAGTATCTAGTGAACATGTCTGATGTCAATCATTTATGTACATTTTTATATTAATATATGTATAGGCAATTTAGTCTGTTCCACCAGTATAGGTGATCATTTATGCATAGTATACTGACGTATATGTATTCGTTTTGTTTAAGAATTAGGCTGAAAACACCAAGAACAAATGATAGCCCTCAGTGACTATAAAATTAGTACTGAAATATAATATTTGTAAATAGTAATTTTCTTATTAATTTTATAATAGGGCCAGGATAATTAGGTTTCTGGACGTCATTGTGTCACAATTTGTATGGGTAGAAAAAGATATTGCATTCAGTATTAATATCAACCTCAAAGTAGAAAGTACCAGTTTGTTTATACTATTTAATGTTGACTGATCTTTTTCAACTGAGTAATTCTAGGACTTCGACGTCTGTAAGAGTGAAGTCTGAACATTTTCTACATATCAGTTGGATCACTGTTCTGACACAGTATATGTTGTGTCTGGATCATTCACTTAATGTCTGTTTCTGCTTTTCTGCAACAACAGATAGAAGGATTTCCCACCCTGTATCTGTTCCACAATGGTCAGAAAATGAGTGAACACAAGGGAGAACGTGATTTAGAGACATTACGCAAATTTGTCCTTGATCAGGTGCCACATGACGAGCTGTGAATCTCACCAGACAACAGTGATCTGTAATATATATATATTTTCATTAAAGTTTACTTTAGATCTTCATTGTGTCCAAACCTGGGTTGTTTGACTGGTTGCGTTAATGGTCGGAAAAAAGATTTTGTGAAAAATACATTGTCATTATGTATAAGATTTGTGAAATCTTTGTTTTATCAGATTGATAATATTGGAGCCAAATAAAATTGGAAACTGATATTGGTATCCAAATGAAAAAAAGAAGAGATGACCAGATAGAGCAACCCAGTTGCCAATAAATGTATAATTGTAATGAAAGAGTGAAATAAAAATGTATTTGTTTTAGATACATTAAATAGGCATTTCACTGCATTAATGTGTACATTAAAATGGGACATATCACTTACGATTGGTTTTGTTTCAGAGATTAATTTGCCAATTATTAAACATCATGTAAAATTTTATGCTTTGATAATGTTTGTTTTATTAAATGTGAGCTTGGTTAATTATATAACAACATGGGATTAATATTTAAGAATGAAACACAGTTATCTGTTATGCTTCCTGTGTGCCAGAGAATATCATAACGTTACTAAATACCCATAAACTATGTTTAGTTGCATTTCCTTGGAGTAATTATGTAAACAAATTATATAACTGAGCTAAGGGCAGTGTAGGCTATTTGCCAATTAACTGGTTTTTCTGTGCTGTTTTTATTTATGTTAAACAATACATTATAGTGAAATTTTGTAGTGAGATTAATTGAGTGTAACGCAACTGAACAGGGTTAATGTGCTTGACAGAACGAGCTTATGGTTTGTGTGTGTGTGTGCTGAAAGTGATGATATTTTGCGAAGTGTTTATCTAATGATAAATTGCATGACATTATGTTCTGTGAGCTGTAAATAGTGATTCAGCTAGGTTATTCATTTGTTGTTTTAATTATGTAGTGTTATCCACATGACTGGTGTTATTCCCAGGAATAGCATGTGTAAAACATGAGTGATTAAAATTTATAGGCTTTGATGGCTTCAGATCAAATGTAGTTGGTCACAAAAGTACCGAGTGGCAGCATTTTGTCATTAACTATGTGATTATATTGAATATTCATTTATGTTTAGAGCTCAAATCTTTTAAAGTTCTATATTATTCTCATTCTCGTCTTTACCTTTAACAACGTACAAGTGTTGTGTTGTACCGTTGCAATTATAATGATCGCATGCTGCTGATATTAGTTACAAAGTGTGATATTACTCATCATGATGAAGTAATTTATTGTATTTCATGAGCACTCATTTGTCAGAAGATGGTCATCATCAAAATCGAAGTATTGAAATTTCTGAGTGGCCAGTTAAATTGGTTAACACGTATCTTATTTACTAATCTATATAGTGTGTCAAATTCAGTGAAGTTTTGAAATGTTTAATTAGTCTATTCACATGATTTAAAAGAGCTTATTATTTCTTGTTTATATTCGGCGTTAAAATGTGTCATAGTTGAAGAGCACAAATGTTTCCATCTAGTCACAGCTGTTTAATTGTTTGTGTGTCTAGCATAAAACATCACTTAGTTTATTTTGAGATTTAGTTCTGTCTTTTAATAGAAAAGTTCATTTAGTTATGTTTTGAGTGTGTATGGTGGACAGGTATATTTACAGGTGTTATTAAACATTATCTTAATAAAACATTCCATCATATTTATTCTTATGATACAGGTTGCTGTTTCGGTTTTGTGGAATAATGTATATTTTCCGTGTCCTGTATGATTAACGGTGTAGTGTATTCATACATTCACTGTAAGTTATACTTGATGACATAGTCATTCTAAATTATGTAAACTTTATTGGCTGTAAAAACTCATTGTATCCATGCCATTAATTATAAAGAACTTGCGTAACTCACAAAGGAGGCCACACAGACTAGATTTGGTCATCTATAAATAATCGAGCTCCAGCATAGTAGGAGTTCCTTTTGTAGGTGACCCTTGTCTCAGTAGCAAGTTTGTTATTAATATGTACAGGCCCGATTGCTTATGAAGAAAGATTACATACAGAAAGTATTGTGGCATAAATAGTAAAGAATTTATGAAGGATTTACAGTCATCTCAACAACTAAGTAATAATAATAATAATACTAATAATATAATAATAATAATAGTATTTTAAATAGCCGCTTATTCAACTTTAATTGCTCTAACTAAGGCGCTTTACATCTAAAACATAATTAAAAAATATTCTGAGTTCATATAGTTCAAATACGTTTGATACATAATAAACTAGTTTGAAATTATGAATACACCAATTTAAATAGTTGGGTTTAAGAACCTTACAAAATATGTCTTTACTTGCTACGAAAGGTGAAGGATCGGTTAATGAGCAGGTAGAAGCCTATGACAAAGTTGTCCAAAGTATCATTAATCACCATCCTCACCCTTGTTAACAGAACCATCGCATGGAGATGAGAAACTCATTGGTATTCTGATAAGCTTAGATCTACATAGAAAATTCGGTGGAAAGCAGAGATAACCTGGCGTGAAACTTCCTTAATCGTGCACTTTGAAATATACAGGGATCTCTGTAAAAATGAATACACTACTAATCAAGAAGCATTTATATTCCACAAAGACAGAGCAATGTGGAAAAGATCGAGAGAAACTCTTAAAATTAATTAGGAACTTGATGAAAAGTAACTCAAATGTAAATCTTCTACATTTTATCTGTGCTGAACTCCTGGTTGGAAAGTCATCAATTTCTTCATATAAGGAAAACAAAAATCATCACGAACAAGATCATTTCTGATTTTCGAAATAATACCTGCAATATCTCCATTGGTGCAGATATGTTTAATGGGAAAATGTTGGAAATGTTTCGACCAGCTTTTGAATTTGATGATGATTAATGTTTTACAGCCACTTTTGTGCACATGATAGGCTAAATGGGCCGAGCGACCTCCAAAGGTAATGACGCGAAATCAAATATGAAACAACCTTCAGATGCCCACGCAGAGATTCGAACGCGGTGGTAGTGATCTGTGGTCCAACACGTTGCCGCTAGACCATGGAGGTGCCTCACTTGCTTTAGCCAAAGACTATTTATAACAAGACGTGTTACTTCGCGTTTTAACAGTGAGCTCCGGTGGCCTAGCGGTTAAGCACCTGGCACTTGGTGCCAGCGGTCGCAGGTTCGAACCCGCGTAAGAGGTCGAAACTTTTCCAGGGATTAATTTCTCGGCTCACTACATCGTGGGTGGCTGACCACGTTAAATGGCGCTGCCGTCTCCACTGAATTATTTAAAATAAAGGGGGACGTTAAAACCCCCTGAGGACGTAAAACACTGGCAGTGACCACCCTCAGGGTATTTCGGCTCCATCTTTCCGTACTGCTCCCCTGTGAGTGGTGGGGGAGGAGGTTTCTCAACCACTCCAACATAGAGGATGTGCTGATTAAGCGACAGCCTGGGGATTCTCCCCGAACAACAAAACCTAATCGCGTTTTAACACGGGGCTCCATTTTGAATTCAAGGAGCGCCAAGGCCCTAGCGGCCGGGGATAGATTGTCACGGACAGCTCCCTTGGTTAACATGGCGCTTAATGGCACTGGTTCATTCTGCGCCACTTTCGGCTGCAGTAACAGGAAACGTATGCACAAATAAAGACATCCCCGAAAGGAAATGAAAGCTAATGTAAAAATTTGATATGATCTCGCTTTTTTAAATAAAGGATATTTAAAAAATAAGCATAACAATTTGAAGTAGACACGCCCCTACTTGACACGACCCAAGCAGGATCTATCTAGATCCATATTTGTTTCAGACAAAATCAAATTTTATTGAACAATATCAACCTATTAATCACAAAATGGGTATGTAAGATATATATAAGCTTACAGTTACATGTACTGGAGCCATTGAAGATGTTATGGGCGGGAGGTATATTTTACTTTGTTATTGTTAATAATATAATTGGACTTAAAAAAATTACATTACTAGAATCAGATAATTTTCCCCTAATTACAGTAATTATAAGTAGCTGCATGAGTATTTACATAATCACCTGCATCCATATTTGTTTTTAAACGTAAGCAATTGATACCTATAGAT
Organism: Paralvinella palmiformis; assembly: GCA_025642065.1. Taxonomy (NCBI): domain Eukaryota; kingdom Metazoa; phylum Annelida; class Polychaeta; order Terebellida; family Alvinellidae; genus Paralvinella; species Paralvinella palmiformis. The sequence continues at coordinate 216,759 of JAODUP010000258.1, read as the reverse complement.
ATATATGGACTTCTATTTATAATTTAAATGTATTGACAGAAGTAAAAGATTGGTTATTAATTGTTGTCGTTCAGATATATGATGAGGAAAAATTTAAATTACTTGAATACTAATTGTAGAATGTATGATATGTACTTCGCTGAAACGGAATTCATGAACCAGACAAGAGATAAACTTATCTAGAATGCTATTCTTTTTTTATGTACAAAATCCACCGCATGCATCCACTGAAAGAGGAAGGTATTAACAGATAGGAGACCTATACAGGAGACAGGGCCAGCTGTGATGGTAATTAATATTTATAAATATTAATGGTGAAAATTGGTATTATAAAATTAATTAAATAAGAAACAAAGCATCAAACCCATTACATTATGTCTGTCAATTTCAATGTATATTCCTTGTTCTCAGCTGGGCAGCTCTATATTGCATGGTCTATATTATTGAGGTGTAGACTTTAAATGAACTTATGATTTTTTTAGTTAATATGTGATAAACGGACATGATGAATATATGGTGAATTGTGTTATGGTTGCGTTATAATAGCTGTATATATCATTATATGTATATATCCAAATAAATAAAAATTATGGACTATGATAAACTGACATGATGAAAGTATGTTTGTATGCATTTACCTCATATATATATCTAATTGTTTTCATTAAAAATACGCCATCCACACGCGAAGGGTGTGAAATAACATTAACCAAGTTCAATAATTTTCTGATCAACTGTCAAGTGATCGCAAATTGTAGGCAATGAATTAAGTGACTGCATGGGCTGTGAAATCACTTAATTCTTTATTTACAGTTTCAGAGCTTCGTAGGTTTAGCGTTATACACCATAACTAAATGCGTCAAGTTTTTTAAGAAAAAGAAATTGACAGACACATTTTATTGCTAAGGGCATTGTTTTTGGAATACTTGTTTTACATAGTCACCGATCACAGCTGAAACCCTTCTAGCTGTCTGATCCACCCACTTTTATTTAAATTTTAACTAACATGGTATATCAAGACTATGTACCGGTACTCTTTCTTCTACGATCGAAGTTTTCTTCTACTGGCATAATATTTATTCATGTGTTTTTTTAATTCTAAGTGGATTTGTTCATCGGCAATATTTTTTCCAGGACATTTCCTTATTTTGTCAAATTCCAAGACATTTCCAAAATCTGGAAAATGAATTTGTCATTTTCCAGGATGCGTGGGAACCCTGAACTTTTTATAGATTTCTGTCACATGCTGATCATCTTCATAACATATAGTAAAATTCCCTGTGACGGCTGCAAACTGATTATCCTAAGGCCGATTACTGATATACTGATTACCCAGCTAACAATACGTTTTTAAAACGTTATGATCAGGTTATCCTAATATAATCATTAAAATCTTACAATTACATAAAAGTGTTGAGGTTTAATTAAAACACCACAACGTATTTCAATAACGTTTTAATAACTTTACAAAACGTAATAATATAATATCAGGGTCATTGTAACGTAATAATAATTCATCAGTTAAACCATTTATTTTACAACAATAGCATTTATTTATTTCATAATAGTTGGATAAATATCCTGATGCTAGATAATGCTTAGATGTCTTCTGAAGCAATACAAAATCCATATTTTCAAGTGTATAATGTGTATAAATACTAGGTAAAGTAGACATTCCTGTGACGAAAGTCCCTTAATTGGTATGAGACTTGATGATTGGTTCAGTGTATATAGAAATTGTTAGCATTATTGATGGTTACTGGATTTGTTATTAGAAACATGACAGTGTCCCCAGTCATAATGTGACATATTGCGCATTACGTCACTAAAATATTTAATAAGTAGTCCGACCATTTATTTCAAGGTGCATACTTATGAGAAAGAAACAATGATCTTTAAAATATTTATTACCGCATGTAAATCTATATAAGTTAGTTGAAAAGGCTGGCCTTGAACAAACGTCTAGGTTGTTCCTCAATTAACCTATCTGCATTTTTTGGAATCGATGTGTTTCAGTGGCCAATAAAAACATCGCCGGATGTAGGTCTTGTTTTGGTGTACCACAGGGATCAGCTTTAGGACCAAAGAATTACTGTATATATATCAAACCGGTTGGTGAAATTATCAAACGATATAATATTACATATCATTGTTATGCCGATGATACACAGGTATACATGACTTTGAAGCCATGTGATAAATGGGATGATATTTCACCTTCAATTGAAGCTTGTATTGCAGACATAAGTACTTGGATGAACAGCAACATGCTGAAATTGAATAGGGACAAGACATAATTCTTTGTTTTCTTATCCAAGCAACATGTAAAGAAACTGAGAATCTTCGCATTAAGGTAGGATCCAGTTATATAAATTCTTCCATGTCTGTAAAAAATCTACGCCTTATATTATATAATACCCTAGGAATGGAGAAGCAGGATGAATTCTATATGTAAGTACATAAATGATGAGACATGCAAGACTTTCGTCCAAGCCCTTATTATTTCTCGACTAGACTACGACAATGCACTGTTATATAATATCCCCCTCTCTCTGACAAACCACCTACAGCGAGTGCACAACTGTGCTGCACGTCTGGTGACACGCACTCACAAAAGGGAACATATAACACCAGTTTTATTCCAGCTGCACTGGCTTCCTGTAAGTTTCAGGTCACAGTACAAGATCCTGTTTCTTACATTCAAAGTACTCAATGGAACAGCACCAGTGTATCTAAACGATCTGATCGAAAAATATATAGCAGTGAGAATGCTTCGATCTGAGTCCTATTCACTTTTGAGGGTACCAAGAATCCATACACCAATGTACGGAGAGAGATATTTCCGAGCTCAGGATATGTTTTAATCTTGTTTTAAATGTTAAGCGCCTTAGAGCAATTTCGGTTGAATAAGGCGCTATATAAAATATTATTATTATCTGTTTGCTGTAATGTATTTTCATTGGTGTTAAAGCAGAACACCTTGTGTCAGCAGTCCAGCTTCTCAAATGGTTGATTAGCCTCAACACAGAAAAACTACACTCTGCTTCGACAGATGTGGCAAGCAGAGTACATCCTAATACCCGTAAAATTCTAATGTACCGAAGGGAATCTAGATCTGCGGATACTAATGATATAATCGAAGTGTAAGGTAAATGGACCCTGTCAGACTGAATCATCTGGACACTTCATTATCAAATGACCTCGGAGTTAGCAGGTCGCCATGCCATGATTGAAATTGCTCTGGGGGAGACATCCCTAGTTTGACAATTAAAGATGGTATTAGACTCAGCAAAGCTCTCACTAGGCAACAGTTGTCTGCAGAGAAATGGTTCTGCAACTGTTGCAGTAAGATATCAATAAAAAGAATGCTAATTAATCTCTTGTAATAAATAAGAGGTGTTTCAGCCCGTACACTGGATCTATTACACTGAACCATTGGAACCCTTGGCATTTCCTCTTCGGTACATATATATATATAGCCAGCTGCTTTGCATTCGTCGTACCATCTCTGGAATTCTTCACCAAAGTCATCCTTCAAACATTGAATCTCAATATATTTTCTTTGTAGTTTAGCTGACAAACCTTTCAAATAATCCCAACTATTCTTTAATGCCGTGAGGCCAACAATAACCCCAAAGCTGTGCAGACTACTTTTCATACAATGTCACTATCTCAATTCCAACGACTTTCATTAATCTCCGGAAAAAAACATGTGGGTTAACCAATAGCATCAAGGCAAGTGACCACGTGTTCATAAAGCTGACCAAAATAATGTTTCCAAATAAGAATGTCTTTAACCCAGCGTGTCTTGCACAAACCTCTAAGTTTCTCGTGGCGAGTATTGAGGCAATATGTTTGGGAGCAAGCTCCTGGAATGTTTGCCTCTTGTGAGAATTGTCAAGACGTTGTAGTCACTGAGCTATTATTTAACAGACAAATCACAATTATACTTCATTTAATAGTAAGTAACTTAGTAACTTAGTTAAAATGAAGTATAATTGTGGTTTTTTTAAATAAGAATGCCATCAGACACACATTACACATCACTCAATGTGTGATTATTTAAGAACGACAAATTCGCAGTACTAGTACTAGTGATTATGTCGCCAAATGGAATATTGCATTTAAAGATGGAGTATCCCTACTAAAGATGGGGGTGGGGTTCTGACCCCATGAGAGGTGGGGGGAGGTCCTGACCACTGACCCCCCACCGTAGATCCGCCACTGGAGATGCATCTGCCAAGAGAAACAAATCCCACTGAAACACCCCGCTATTTTAATACAGAGAATAAATGTAGGCAATAGACTGGAACTGTTTTGAATGTTTGCAGCATATTTATTAAACAACGAGGTGGCAATATCTACGCAGCTTAGATTAGGCTTACTTTACCAACATCCTTTATAAAGTATCAGTCTTCTGTGGTGTTTTTGGGCAACAGAAAATTAAAATACACGTGAAATCTGTTACCATGGTCTGGTATGAGCCACATGCAAGCTATCTGCAGCTCATAGATCTACTGGTTGGGATACCGCGAAGGCGAGGCGAAGAGGTAGGTAACAGATCCAAACACTTTATTCTCTGGGCTGATGTAGGGACGTCATTTAGATTAAATTACCCTCTTTCCACTTGTCTCTTGTTATCATACTTCAGCAGTCAAACCAGCTGTTTAAACATATTCGGTGCTACCACTCCCATACTATCGTAGATAACTCTATGACAAAAGAGTTCAGTATGAGTGCCTTTCAAGGTAAATTCAAACTGTAATCGACACCTGGTAAATAACACCTTATTTTCACCCATTTAAGTTTTGCGCCTTTTTAAGAACCGTAACCGTGCACTTCTTACTGGAGAATATATATATATATATATATATATATATATATATATATATATATATATATAATGCATAAACACACATAAATAAATACATGCTAAGTGTATTTGAAATATTAATTTGTGATTTTGAGAATAAAATCCCAACAATAATTAGGGCAGTAATATTTTCGTCTGGATCTATCCCGGCCACTTCTGTATCACAGTATATTTCATTAGTTTCGTCTAATAATAATAATAATAATAATATATATATATATATATATATATATATATTACCATATATATAAACATTACCACCCACCAACCTACATTTCAAGCAATAAAATGTTTCAGCATAGAAATGCGTATATCCACAATACAGCTATATAGAGGTTAAAGCCTCAATCAACGACAACACCTTCGGATGGCTGCCATAGTAGCCATGGACACTTGACAGGCCAACACCAAATGTCGTTTCTCGACCAACCTTTCCACCTAACAAACAAACAACACACAATAGGTCGATTTTAGCCAAACATCAAACGAGGCTCCAACCTATTATCAAGCGCTCTTACCTCGATCGGGGTCGACCCAGTGCTGACATAACGACTCTCACCGGGCTCATCGGGGACATCTGCTAACCGGAGCTAGTTTCTTGGTGCCTTAAAAAACATTCTCCTTCTACATTATCACGCGATGTTTCGCTGAATAAATAAAATTTTCTAAAGCGACGTATCCCCGTCTGAGGCACTCCATATCGATCGGAACCGCTCGGATTAAACCAGAAATAAGCACGATTATCATGTCATAATCTATGCTTTGGACTGTTATTTAAGAGCTCGCCACGTACGTCCTGTTTACTGAATAAATAACGGATCAAAAGAGCAACGAATGGGCATGATAGCCGATTGCGTTTTTGCCGAAAATCGTATTTATAAAACACGAAAGTGAGTTGATTTTTCACATGACTGGTAAATACAGGCATGGGTCGGACTTTTTTTGGTCTGATGTTTTCACGGTGTAAGAATGCCGTGGTCGGTGAGCAGCGATTTCTAGAGCGATTAAATATTGCGTTATTGAATGTTTTCATTTGTCGTCCTGTTTATACAATAGGTTACCTTGAAATAAACCCATCCCCATTGACGATTCTTTCATGTAGTCATTGACGCTTGATAGAAAATAGCGTTTATCCAAAAATACCTGGCATCTGCTGTGCCGAGGGTTGTCCATCGGGGAACGTCGCGAAAATCAATTAATGTTGTAAGACTTAATTAAAAAATCTAACTGTTGTTGCAAACAAATATCAGGTGAAAAATATATTTTAAATGCTAATTAAAAGATTGGACTTATCGCATTAATTAAAAATAAACAGACAAAACGGCATGGAGCTGATATAACAAAAACAAATGTTAAAACAACGAGAACAATAGCAAATAATAATAATGATAATAAAAATAGTAATAACAATAATTACCTGATAGCTTCACATTTTTCACGTTTTACCCCTTTACAGTTCCTCTGAAATTTGCATTTTTCAGCGCCGTTCAAGGGGCCCTACAGAGGGCCGTTTTAACGTATGGGCACGCTGGGCTGTTGTTTTGTTTTTAATTTTTAAATACCGATTTTGTTGGAAGTGCCAAGACAGTAAATATACGTTTAATTTTATTGACTGTGATACAACAGCTATAATTAATACCGTCGTAATTTTATCTCTTTCCACTTCTGCTTTGATACAAATATTAGTTGTAACAGTGAGTGGGTGAGTGAGTGAGTGAGTGAGTGAGTATGCATGTGAGTGACTGGGTTGTTTAGCATCAGGTCTTGTCACATATGACTGAAGGGTAAGCCCTCAAATTGAATGTCGGCAATGCAGTTTATGACCATTTCTCCTCCTCCTCCTCCTCCTCCTCCTCCTCCTCCTACTACTACTACTACTACTACTATTACTACCACTATTACTACCACTACTACTACTACCACTACTACTACTACTACTACTACCACTACTACTACTACTACTACTATTATTACTACTACTACTACTACTACTACTATTACTACTACCACTACTACCACTACTACTACTACTACTACTACTACTACTACTACTACTACTATATACTACTACTACCACTACTACCACTACTACTACTACTACTACTATTACTACCACTACTACTACTACTACTACTACTAATAATAATAATAATAATAATTCCACTTTTATTACCACCTAATTTCTCATAAGTCGACGGTAACAGTAACAATATCAGTTATTAATATCTATATTCTAAGATTATTATCCATTACCACTTTATGCCTTAACAATGTTAGAACCTGATAATAAACTAATACACAGTATACAAAGTTATGGCCAAAAGGCAGAAAACATAGACTTGGGGGCGATTTTAATGCATTGATTTATCGTGAAACAATAAAGACGCCGTACTTTAAGAAATCGTAAAAGAAATTTAAACTCCTGGCGACGTATGTAATCGAATTGAATGATTTCCTAAACGGCGTGCCATTATACATCATTTTGTTCTTCAAAAACTGGCTAAATTGACTGCCTAGCTCGTAGTAGTAGTAGTAGTAGTAGTAGTAGCAGTAGATTCGGCCATTTCTTCCCCGATTTCTAACTAGCGATCGGGTATCAACAGCGAGACGATTCCGCTGTTGACTCGTTATAGCTGCCTCGTATTCGGTCGATGCTCGAACGTTGGCGTGGCGCCTACTTAAATATCAAACACTTGCTAGCACACAAAGAATCATCTTGCTGATTGAAAAGGCGACCAATAGGACAGCAAAAACGTCATAAACTCGTAGACTTCGGCTCAGTCGAAGAATTCCATGGTTCACATTCTCGGATAGGCAGACGTCTAGCAAAAGAAACGTGCATGGAAAAGATAGGCCCAGATCCGTTCTGGATCCTGGGTATCTTAGCTCTTTGGGTGATAGTCGGGAAGGCTGTTCAAGGTCGGTGACGCTATATTGTTACCAGTTACACCAGTTAGAAGGCATTATTTCTCAGCATCGTTATAAAAAAACACAACATCCATATTAGTTTTGCTACTGTAGGTTTTGTTGTTGTTGTTACAGTTGATATTCTTGCTCCTGTTACTACTACTACTACTACTACTACTATTAATACCACTAATACTACTACTAATACTACAATTACTACTACTACTACTATTTTTGTCGTTTCGTTTTTCGTTTTATTGGTGGTGATGGTGGCCGTTCATCTAAAACCATCATTGGAATTATTATTAATTCATCAAATACATTTATTATTAATTACTTACTATTTTGAAAACTGTTGTGTTACTCATGATTATTATTATTATTCTAATTATTATTTTAATTATTATTATTTTAATTATCATTACTACTACTACTACTACTATTACTACTACTACTACTACTACTACTACTACTACGGCAATATCAGTGCACCTATTTGAGTGTTGTTAAACAATAATAAGGTTAAAGGTATAAATAGTATGGAGCTTTAAAGTTATTATTTTGTTCTTAATGTCAACAATTACGTACGTGTAGCACAAAGAACACAAAGAACAATAAAAATACATATCCAAATGTCTATTATGACAAGAATTATTTACATATACGGTAGATAGCAGAGGAATAATACCATTTAATATTATGTGATTCGCCAATTAAATATTCCACCATTTACAGGTACGCTGTGTAATGACGGAGATGTCTACGGGTACACAAACGGACAGGAACCAAGTATCACCGAAGAAAATGACGATACATATTATTTATCTGGTCAGCAGATGCGCATCATTTTGTTGTAACGCCCTAAGACGTCGTTTAGGTTGAAATATATGGCGTCTGAAATTTTCGAATCTCATCCCTATCCCTTGATAGTACTTTAGGCGTTAAATAAAATACGATGATATATGGGATTTTGGCACATCTAAAATAGTCTCCATTGGTCTAGATCAGGGGTCGGCAACCTACGGCCCGCGGACCGGATCCGGCCCGCGGCGGCGGCATTCTGTCCGGCCCGCGAAATTGTTCTTGAGTTTAGGGTAACTGTGGATTTTAGAGTATTTGTGTAAAGTATCGAAATTCCCACATCTCTTTTAAGCCACTTAAACATTCGTTTCGACCGTCACTGGCGGCGCGTAATTATCAAAACAACCAGATGACTAATAATTACCACTGTTAAACTGTCCTTTGGTGCGGAGAAGGCAATAGGGCTAATGGTCCTTTTCGTAGAAATCGACAATCCTCGGCAAATGAGGACCTGGCTAGCTTTTTCATAATAACGGTTATCGGGAGCGGAGCTTTATAGTGTTTTTATTCTATCAAAGTCCTCGTTGGATGCCATACTGATATAATATTGGATACGAACCAATGCTATTTTCTATTTTTTGTCAGATCCAGCATGGTTGTCAGATTTGGCATTCGTGGTAGATATTTCAAAACAAATGAATGTGTTGAACATAAAATTACAGGACAGAGACCAGTTAATCAACAAACTGTTTGAACACGTCTGCGTATTTGAGGTGAAGTTTCGTCTGTGGGTAGGACAACTCAAACAATGCAATTATGCACATTTTCCAACGTTGTCTGCAAATCAACCTAACGAGGCCATTGCGTAGTTTGCCTTTGTTGCTCCGAAACCCCTTCATTTTGAAAGACTGTTTTTAAAGAACTACTGCCAGTGGGAAGAGGGGGGGGGACCCATACCCATCCCACTCGTCGCTTCGCGCCTCATCCGGCCCGGCGACCAAGCCCAATTTTACGATTTGGCCCTCCACTCAAAAAGGTTGCCAACCCCTAGTCTAGTGAAACAAAACAAAATACTTGTTATCTATTTTTGTTATCTATTTTTGTTGTCTCATCCCAAACAGGCACCGTTTGGTATAGTAATAACTACGGCCGGTTTGATTGCTGTGGCGTCATCAAGGCTATCGATCTGAAGGTCAACATGGGTAGTTATATCGAATTCCAAGTGTGGAAAATGTCAAATCCGGTGTCAACAAAAGCCACCTTCAAAGCTATGTATCGAGCATTCGGTATGTTGATTAATTAATATACTCGAATTTCACTTAATAAGTTCGATAGATATGTAAGTTTCTATGGTGGAGTGGTTGTCTCACTTTAAGGTCGATGTATAAACTGGTACCCAGGGGGGGAGAGGTTTGGGGGTAAAGTATATCTAAATTAGAAGCGCGATTTTATTTGATGAGCATTTCAGCCATTTCAGCCGATTTAGCCTTTTTACAAGGTTTAGAAGTTTAGAATGATCCTCATCATTAAGACTGATCTGAGAAGTTTAAGCCAATTTCTCGTATCAGTATCATAACGTATAAAGCAGAAGCAAATGACCGTTATCAGTAGCGACTCTTTACAAATAAATACACTATAAAATAATGCACACTATCCATATAACAAGTGCGCGCACGCACGCAAGCACACAACAACAATACACACACACACACACATAACACACACACACACACACACACACAGAGTTAATACCGAATTAAAAAATATCATGAATTAGTTATAACTAAACAAAACGCTCACATCATTGTAATGAACGATTATAGGATTAATATATATATATATATATATATATATATATATATATATATATATATTTTGCCCAATTACATTGACACGACTGCATCCTAAGTGATTGTGAATTGGTGACATTAACCTGAAAGAAAACTAAACCGAACACCGCCACCAATTTGATGGTAAAACAGGTCCCAACTTCCGGTCGGGGCAAAAAGGAACGCCGACTGCTAAAATGAGGTTTATAAACATGGTGAATTCTTGTTGTGTCGATTGTACCATACGCCGTGGGAGTGGAAGTAATATAAAAGAAATATAATTTCATCGGTAAGTGGAAGGAACACGTTTAAAATAGCTGTTAAAGCGTTTTTTTGGAGGGCAGGAAATTAAGCTTAACTGTATATTATATTTAGCCTATTCGACAACCCCTGCCCCGTCTCTGGTGTTTTATCCCAACCATTGACCTGAAAGAAAAAGTGGCGTTTGAATGGGCCGCCATGATCAAACTGCGCTGACTTCCGGGTTAGTGGCAAAAAGAAACGTTGAAGCGGTTGCGTTTCGAGTTTTGAACCTATGAATACGGACATTCATTGTGATGTCTGCATTATAATTTTGTGTGTGCAGACAATCTGTATCATTCCTGTCCTATTATATGGCATGAAATATGTAAATGTCGTTTTATGTAAGTCCGTAGATCTAGTTTAGTTGGGATCCGACGCCAGAGACAGAAGGGGGGTTGTCGAATGGGCTAAATATAATTATAGTTAACCTTAATTTCCCGCCAAAATCAACGCTTTAACAGTTATTATAAATGTGTTCCTTATACTTACCGATGAAAAGATATTCCTTTTGTGTTACTTTTACTTCCACGGCTTATACAACCAACGACACAACAATACTTCACCATGTTTATAAACCTGATTTTGCAGTCTGGGTTCCTTTTTTCCGCGACCGGAAGTTGGGACCTGTTTGCCATCAAATCGGCGGCTGTGTTCGGTCTAGTTTTCTTTCAGGTCAATGATCCCAACTAGACTAAATCTACGGACTTGCATAAAACGATATTTACATATTTCATGGCACATAATAGGACACGAGTAATACAGATCTCTGCACACACAAACCTATAATGCATACATCACAATAAATATCCGTATTCTTAGGTTCAAAACTCGAAGCGCAGCTGCTTCGACGTAGCTTTTTGCCCCTACCGGAAGTCAGCGCCGTTTAGGATAGTGGATCATTATTAACGAATGACTCGTAATATTTCGTTTTCAGTTGAGTTTAAAAATGGTGAACAACAGACTCTCACAATTCCGTTAGATAAACAAATGCCAGTTCGTGATGGTGACGCATTTGGATGGTGAGTACAACCAATTATAAACGATTAAAATGAAAGTCTGGGTTGGGGGGGGGCTTATTGGGAACCAGGCGCATTTGGCTGCATAGCAATGTTCTAAAAGTTTGCGTGTTTCATAATCTTCGTAGGCTGGAATACTTCATTGTGTTTCAAATAGCATCCTGACCTCAGGGACTTTTATAATCGCTGTGTTACAACTTATATTGTCGCTGTATAATAATAATAATAATAATAATAATAATATCCAATAGTTCACTATGTTATTTACTGGGTTTTTTTTAAGGATCAGCGAGTTATCAGACGCAGTTAAGTGGACTACCGATATGACGCTCTCACCTTCACCAGATAGTGATTACCTATGGGAGGAATTTAGTTCGTGGGGTTACTACAACGCCACCTATACGTTCGCCTATCACCCGAAATCTTTCAGCACACTTGATAATGAGCATAACTTTGCCAATAATGGCGGTGAGAATCGTGTCTATGGTATCCGTGCTACGGTACACCCAGGTACGTCTATATCTACTTTTCTATATTGTGCCGGATAAAGATCCCACTCGCGTGTTTGGGATGTGGAATTTAAAAACGTCGGCATGTTTTAACAGGCGACTAAAATCGGAAAATTGTAGATGACGTTTTTGTCCAGATCTGTTCTCACTCACTCACTCACTCACTCACACTCACTCACTCACCACCACCACTCACTCACTCACTCACTCACTCACTCACTCACTCACCACTCCACTCACTCACTCAACCAATCACTCACTCACTCACTCACTCACATGCACGCTTTCTCACTCACTCACTCACTCACACTCACACGCTCGCTTACTCACTCACTGAGTAATATTTTATTCGAACTGAGAAACGTCTGACAGACCAGTAACAACGTTTACAGTAGATTGCTTCAGTATAATTCTAATGTAAAATAATTTATAATTGCTTGAAAATAGATTAACAACTGATTTTGAAATGAACCACTAGACCACTTAGGAGTTAACAGTTTCAATTAACAGGTTCAAACTTTTGATGAGAATGAAATTAGTTCACCAAATTTTCTAATTATAAAATAATTAATAAAAAATTTAAATAGAATAAAATAGGTCGATTATAAACAAGATAATGATTAATCAATTTGAGCAAAATAAAATAGGAAGTTTTCCGCACGTTGCTCAATACAGCATGTTATAAAGAGTTGTAAAATAAATGATGACATTTTTGTATAAACATGTATGGCCATGTGTATTTCTGTGTGTGTATGTTCGTTTATGCGTGTCCGTGTGTGTGCGTGTGTGTGTTGTGACGTAATCTATTATTTTTATGCGACGGCGTATTTTATCTCGGTTATTTAAATGTGTGCACGTGACTGCTACAGGGGATCGTATGATCGGTGGCGTGATGTTTTTTCTGTGCTGTGATTGGTCATCGGTTTACTGCTTTGTGGATCACCTGATTCGCTTAGGAATATTCTGGAATCGTGAATCGTCTATATAAGCAAGAGCATCGCTTCAAACAAAAATTTCGTAGCTAGATTTTTGCTATAAATCAAGAAGTTATAAACAAAGCAAAACACGTACTGAAAAAAAACTTTAAAATCTTATATTTTTCTCTGCTGTATCTGGAGTAACGCTGTATGGTATTCACTTGAAGAATTTGGTCATAATGCATTAAAAGTATTAAGAGTCATAGCTGGTGCAGCCTATTATGCTCGCACAGGACCGATTTTCAAGCACTTGCGTGTATTAAAACTGGATGATATATATACAATGCAGATGTCAAAATATGTTCTAAATTTCCTACACAAGTTACTACCCTCTACACTAAGCAACCTGTTTACATCATCTGGAACTGTGCATGAATATATTACCCGTCACTGCACAGCATGAAACTGCAACCCCCCCCCCTTACTCGGACTGTTGTTTGCATTACCAAAAGGGGCCACGAATATGGAATCTTTTACCTACAGAACTCTACACTAATATTGCTCATCAGACGCTGATACATGTATCTGGTTTCTCTTCTAGATTCCGATCGGCCGTGATTAGGGAGTACAGCAACTGATTAAATTATTATTTCTAGCTCGGTTACTTCGATCGGTGGGGCTGGCTGAGTCATGTGGGTGGGTGGAGTGGTTCAGTGTGGACATGTATGATCCTAAATGTTTTGTCCTGTCTTATTATACGTGCATTATGTATTATTTTTCAAAGCTATGGAATACTGTTAAACTTAATACGGATATTATCTTGTTAAACAAACAATGAAATAGTGCTTTCAGATTACATTCTGTACGACTTTATTCCGTGGCTTGGGACTGTATACTACTAACTATGATAAATCTTTACATAAATAATTTATTTCATGTGTTTTTATACAGTTCAGAAAAAAATGTACTGATTGATTGACTGAATAAGCTTTATTAGTAATAAATCGTAGTCATAATTAACATTCGAACAAGATTTCCCTGAATTTGACTGGACTCAGAAATACCACGCCCTGAGGCGACTGCTTCCTTTCTCCACTCATAAGCAAAGGAACATCGATTTTCGTCCATCAATCTATCACATGCGTTTGGCGATGGTCGAGTTCGGCAGTTAACTGTGTTCAAATGACAAATTACACCTGAAGCAGTTACCTAGTTCCCATTACATTCTCGATCAGGATAGAAAACCGTCTCCGGAGGGTATTTTCCAGTTTACGATGATGATTATGATTGCTTTTTACTGCCTCTTTTGTGCACATAGTAGTTTAAACGGGCCGAATGACTTCCAAAGGTAATGAAGCGAAGTCAAAGATGAAACACCCTTCAGATATGCCCACGCCGAGATTCGAACTCAGGTGGTAGTGATCTGTGGTCCAACGCGCTACCAACTAGACCATGGAGGCGTCACTTCCAGTTTACGAACCCGGAGATAAAATGTCTCTATTTAGAGTCAAAACGGAATTTTTATTTTGGACGAAATTGTTTTTAAAGATAGAAAAGCCATGTTGATGTGGAATTTGGTTGTGTCAAGCGCAATGTTTCTGTTTATAGGCGTTAGTGAACAAGCATTAATAATCGCCAATATCGTATGAAACTCTGAAACAACAATCTCTTTTGCTTTCTTGGGAATAGATTTTGAGTAGCCAATGACCAATTATTTTCCAACAATATACTGTTTCTGATTATTCAGCAGCTATTTTAGCTGAGTTGGTTTGAGTTATTTAGTGTAGGCACTTATTGCACTTGGTACACGTAGGCGGCGAGAGGCTACCCTCCAGGGAAACATTCGACCAAACACAGGTGCGAGTGGATTTGACCCTAGAACCTGCAGCGTTTCAACGCAGTGTTCTAACCACTCGGCCATTAGAGCGCCCCTTGCCCGAACACGAAAGGAACTCTGTCCGGTGAGGAAAGAGGAAAGGGAAGTCACGAAAGAAAATGATAAAAATGTCGAACTGTTTTATCTTAGAGCTTCACTTATCTATGCCAATCCCCCATCGATAATGTACTAAAAATGGTGGTTTCACACCTAAATAATATTGATCGTTCAAATTTCTCATTGGGCTTTTCGTATTACTTTATTAATTATTAGTAATAGTAATACATGTAATAGCAGTATTATTTGTAGCATTATTATTATTTGATATTCTAAATAAGATGTTCCTTTGTTCCACACGACTACATTTACATAAACCAAATTAAAAGCCGTTTATCTTGGTGTTTATGCCACTGCAACTGTTAGAAATTAAAACAGGAACTACCTTTTATCTGGTGCCTATAATTACATTTCTGTATCTTTATTGCTTAGGGCACACAGCCAGTTTCGATGAGCTGCCACTAAGTATCGCGATATACACTACGTCACATGTTGTTGGTGACGTAGTACACACGGTTTTGTTCTCCGGTGTACCCGCTTTAGAAAGATCCACCTACGTAACACTCGAGGCTAAAATATCTCCCGATGATGGTCATTTGAAATGGGACTCTACAACTAGTAAGTGAATGATGATTAATACCGGGATAGTAGAATATAGTACATAATGGTTGTGAGTTGCAATACTAAACCGAAAACGTTGGTAACAACATACAATTGTAAGGACAGTGTTGATTAATAACATACGTTTTGTAAATGCCTGGCTATTTTAAAAGATAAACTCAAAGTTGAGGAAAAAAATATGCATCCACCAATGTAGGCAAGAACTATTCACAAACATATGGGGCTATATATTTGATGTCTTGTGATAATCTATTTTCATATTTATAATCGATAGTCATACTTTTATTACCACGATAATTACTTATGAATATTGCTAATTATATATGTATTTCATGTCTTGTGTTATGTTGCGATGTATGTTTTTACATTATGCTAAAAGTGGTCTCTGGCTATGTAAATATTGTTGTATATGTGTGTGTGAGAAATGAAGATGATTATTAAAATTTTAAAAAAAAATAATGCAGTTTTGACAGTTTATATTCAACATATGAATTTTAATGTAGAACTTCATACAAGATCTGGAATCGTTTTTCGAATATTATCTATCACCATCATCGTGATAATGCTCGTTGTTGTCATCGCCGTTATCATCTCCGGTATCACCATCATTAACATCGATCTATAGAAATCAAACGAACTGCAGAATGGACCGAGTCAGTTGATGATATACGGCGCCATCTTTTCATCTGCCGTCGTTAGCATGTATTTATGTTCATACAAGAATATTTATTTTTAATTCTGATGTGATAAATATGTTTGTTTCGACAGACCAGCTAAAGGTGGCCGACGACTTGATTACGGCAGTGTTTGATTCACCTTACACGGTAACCATCACAATGTCGGACGGTTGCCATGACGATCAAGTCGGTGATCTTTCTGTGTATGTCTTTGATGATCGACCACAAACGCCGGGTAAGTGAACATCCATCGTTCTCGGCGTCACCAATTCGATCATATTTAGTTTTTTGAAGAGCACCTTTTAACATAAACTTTCTTTCAGGTGGTTATTTATTTACAACAAAATAACTTATAGCACTACTGCATTCAATCAGATTAAATGTTTCTCGGGCGTGCAAAGATGGCACAGATAAAATCCAGCACTTCGTAATCGGTTATAGCAAGTTCGGCAATACAGAGGTAGTCGTCGACTTACGACCTTGATTGGTTACGATCGACCGGTCATAAGTTGATATGGTCGTAATTCGGCCTGTGTTATAATTACCTTACGCAAATTATATTGTGTAATGATATTATAATCATCTTTAAGTCGTACCACCGGTTGTCGTAAAGTCGAACAGACCTAAGTTGAGTAGGTCGTAAGTCGACGACTACCTGTACAAAATGGAATGGTCAAGCAAATCGCTCTTTCTAATGATTGCCGAATAGCAGAACTATTTGAAGTTATAGCGTAATTCTTTTTATTATTTCCGAACACGTCTTGTCTGTGGCCTTTAAATATTGCCCGTACAAAGTAATATTATATTGTATACTTGGGAGTGATTCCAGATGTTTATGGAATATTGAAATGGATTCTCATTCAATCCGATGAGACCTCATTGGGGTCGAGGGCGAAAAATACATCGATGTATCTTCTCTAGTTATATTTTGGATAGAAACACAATCCAATAAGTAGGGCTTTGCACTAGCTTGGATACTTATTTTTGTAAGCTTAATGAGCTATAAAGGCAATGTTTAGTTTTAAATCGTGTATTCGTCTAAACGTCGGTGATATTATTTAGTAGTTTTTATGAAACGGAACAAAGCTGATACAAGTGAGTTGGATATTTAATTTAATTTGTTCTTGTAACCATCACGGCAATGTATATATATATATATATATATATATATATATCGGCGTCGTTTTGTTTGGTTCCAATCAGGTCAGACACAAAACGACGCCATCGTGCGAGATTCAGATCAAACTGATGAAAAACGAGGACTCTTTTTTTATATTAAAAGATACGACAAATAATTAAAACTTAAGATGACCCCAACATCACTTTTGGTGTTACATAAACACAAGCTAAAGTTCAAAACTTATGCCTATCACATTTAAATGTTGTACAAATGGTATTCTTAGGTGTGTCTGAAAAATATATAAACGCTAATTTATTTTTATATCATTTAGACATAATTATTTTTCAGATAAAATAAATTTTTCTATTTTGCATAAATTCAATGGATGCATATTTAATTAGTCGCAGAAAGAACCCAGTTATATTATAAGTCTCCCAATTTATATCTTATCCATATAGATGAATATAATGGCCTATAATTCGCTTTACTTCGTTTGCATTTGAATAAATTTATGGGCCACCCTGTATATAAGTGAACCTGGCAATGTCAGTTTTTTTTAACAAACAAAAACAAGCCAGTTTTCGATCTTTAATTTTCAGATAATGTTTTGGCATGATGTCATGAAATGAGTTCAAATACATAACACATAACATAACATAACAAATACATAACACGTTTCTTTTATTTTCTCACATAAATGGATAACGTTACCTATTTTAAATAAATGTTTTAGTTTGTACATCTGGACAGCAAATAGTGTTGCCACCGTCTGCCTTATGGGACCAAAATCAAGAAGAAACAATCCAAACAGGTAAGTTAATTGAAGCTGCTTCACTGAGTGCTACTGTCAAATTTGCAAGTTAACGGTCGACATAGTTTGGACTTGACACGATTCCATAAGTTGTAGGTCTGCTGTCTGCTTCATTCCTAGTAGGAACGTCCTTCATATAGATATGCATTGGGTCTCAGTTGTAAATACAACGTACGTCTCATTGGATACAGTGGCGTTACAGTCATGGTTTGATGTGGTAGTGACACCACTAGACTGTATTGAGGATAATTATGGCGCTCCTGATTGGCTGTGATTGGCACATTGGGATTAATTGTCCAACTGTTGGTGGGACGATGGTGTAAATTCTTGGTGTATACGGCAATCGGTGACAAATTCCCTAAATTTTTCACGATCTTGTTGTTATATGTCTCACGACAATGCAACAATGTTATTAAAACTAACCATATGTCTGATAGTCTAACGGCATAACAAATTCAAGGTACTAGACGCTGACTTTGATGTATTCTTGTTGTTGTCATTATGTATAATGACTATCATATAAGTGACTTAAAGGGATAGTCCACCCCAGAATTTTTTTGTAAATATGTAATGCTTAGAACAGTAACCAAACATTCCACAATAATAATCACGAAATATAGTTGACTTAATAGATATAGAGAAATAATCTAATTTACTGGAGGGCCGTCATTACGGCTGCACCGGAAGTCAGATTGGAAGGGCTCTACAGACTTCAGGTCAACCGGATGCGTTCACTTGACTTCAGCATTCAGGAGCTTCCGGTCTCTGTCTAGCTTCAAAATACCGGCGTCCACAGGCCATTAAAAGTCGATTAACCAGTACTTTGAACTGGGTTATTTATTATGTCGGTGATCGTTTACACACTTTGACATTATTTTTGATATTTGTGAGTATAGCTATATCATTCCTGAAAATTTAACATGAAGGTGGACTATCCATTTAAATCAAGTTTACTATAACCCCTTCCCTATTGTAGGCCATATCTATAAATCTAATAAACAAAATATATTCAACAGTCCTCGATCTTAACCTTTAAGAATAAAAGCTAAAACTGGATCTTATTGTATTTTTCTTCCTGTGTCGCCGACAGGGGTCGCTATTACTGATCCAAGGTGGCGGATTCCCTTTAAAGGTATGATTGAGGCGGTCGAGGTGTGCGTATCCTCTTCGCCAGCAAAAATTGAGATCCAGCTATGGAAAATTTCAGATTTGAGTAACGGCGAATTGATAATGTTAGATTACTACGTCTTTACTGGTTAGTATACAATCTTATTAGGTACACCAGTTATAATATTAGGCAGATACATGTATACATAAATGAATATATACATGAATACATACACACATATACAAAGATACATACATACATACCTACATACATACTGAGAGTGATAGAGGTAGGGTAGAGGGAGGGATAAAGGGGGCGCGCGTGCGCGCACGCACGCACACACACACACACAGAGAGAGAGAGAGAGATCACCGTACGATAACTCCACACCTTTTTTCAGTCATGAAGGCAATTTTGTATAGTGCATGTATATAATTACCACTGACTATCAATCCGATTAGTTAGGTATACACGTCTGGAAATAAATAACAGTATATTGCACCCACAGTAACCGATACAGGATGTCCCGCCAGTAAAGTAATGTTTCCTGTTCAGGATCAGATGCCAGTATCTGCTGATCTAGTAATTGGTTGGTAAGTATGACTGCTAATATTTCTTACATAGCGCATAATAACATCTAACAAAACTATCAATCACGCGTTACAAAATATTGGATATAAAGCATTCGGTTCTAAATTTAGTTTGCGGTAAATCGTGATATATAGCAGGAATCTAACGAACCATGACAAATTTGCACGTTTTGGTCTCATTCTTATGCACATCTTTCCACTATATGAGGCTTATCTATATGCATAGATCAATAGAAAATTATCTGTTGATTTGTACCATTCAGGAGAGAAGCTGAGGATAACGCAGGAATCTTCATGTACAGCGAAAGTAAATACTTACCGGCTACAGATAAATTCCAGTGGACAGATCTCTCGGGCGGAATTCCATATGATTACGACACAACCGGAAATCCTTTTAGTTTTGAAGATGCTGGTAATTATAACTTAAACAGTAAAAGAAACTATGGCCTCAGAGTGTACATAGGACCAGTATTTACTGATATATATATATATATATATATATATATATATATATATATATATATATATATATATATAAGAGAGAGAGAGAGAGAGAGAGAGAGGAGGAGAAGAGAGAAATTAGTGTTTATTATATATATATTATATATATATATATATATATATATATATATATATATATATATATACAGGGATGCTTCCAACTTTAACCGGATTACCAACACGTTTGGAACTAGAGGTCGGTGAATACATTAGTGGTGACGTCATAACAAGTTTTACATACAGTGATGAAAATGTACATGACAGTTTGAAGTTGACCTTCACATTAGATCCCCCAACTGGAGACTTCACTGTCAATGATTCTAGTACGTAATCCAGTAGACAATAGTTGACGTCGACAACTCTCTCTGTCTCTCTCTCTCTTTCCGTCTCTCTCTCTCCGTCTCTCTCTCTCTCTCTCTCTCTCTCTTCCCCGTCTCTCTCTCTCTCTCTCTCTCTCTCTCTCTCTCTCTCTCTCTCTGTCTCTCTCTCTCTCTCTCTCTCTTCTCTCTCTCTCTCTCTCCTCTCTTCTCTCTCTCTCTCTCTCTCTCTCTCTCTCTCTCTCTCTCTCTCTCTCTCTCTCTCTCTCTCTCTCTCTTCTCCGTCTCTCTCTCCTCTCTCTCCGTCTCTTTCTCTCTCTCTGCCCCTCTCTCTCCCTCTCTTACTCCCCCCCTCTCTCTCTATATATATATATATCAAGATGTACACATAAAATTTATAACATATTTCATTTTGTATATTTAGAATCAGGAAACGCAGATGTTTTGGTGAATGTTGCTACTTTGGATGGCTTACAAGGTAACACATACGAACTCAGTGTCCAAGTAACAGATGGATGTACAATAACTAAACAAAATCTAACCATCTATCTGTACATTGAAACAACAACAACAACCACCACCGAACCGACAACAACAACAACCGCCGAACCGACAACTACCACCGCCGAACCGACAACTACCACTATAAAGGAGAAAACTACAGCCACCAAACAAGTTAGTGGCGCCACAGATGTGACAGATGATACTAATTTGACATTAAGCCAAATAACACGTTCACCCGAAGAATCGACGGGTTTGTCTACCACAGATTGGGCAGTAATAGGTGTGTGTATAGGTCTCGGTCTCGCGGTCATAGGAACCATTAGTTGTTTGGGCGTAATGTGCCACAAGTACTTTGGAGCCAAGTGAGTGATTCTTAGGATATAATGATCTCTGCCTATGATCCCCCCCCTCCTCTCTCTCTCTCTCTCTCTCTCTCGATCTTTAAATGCCAAATAGTCAACCAATCAGGCTGTTAGTCAGTTTATTTATCTGTCCGTTTCTCCATATATTTGTGTAAGCCTATAAATTGCATTAGACGTACTGTTCTGTTTTAAATATAATATAATGTTGTGTTCGATACATTCCTAAAGTACCGGGTTATATTATTCCGTTTTGTGGTACTGTTATATATGTGTTGTAGTTACAGCTGTTGATAATTACTGTTGTAGAAACATGGTTCAGAATCTGAGCAAGAATCGGGGCAACTTTCTAAACAACCAGATGAAGCGGCCTGAAAATAATGAAAGGTGATTATTACTTCTGATCTGAAAACGTGTATGTTGTTGATCCAGTACTGTCACACGCACGCACACGCACGCACACCACATATATAAGATCGAGCGATTATATCAAATTAATGTTTCATATTTTTCATTTTGCCAACCTCATTCATCAGCTTAACATCAGAGGTTTGCTTGTATGTAAAACTTGCGGTTGTTAATGTTCACGTGAAAATAGAAGTGTGCTTAAATGCTTAATTTTATATCGTCATTGTCTGTATTAATCGCTTCACATATCGTCATTAATATGCGCTGCTATTATATTGTGTAATTTACCTGTTTCAGGTTCTCCAAAAGGAACAACTTAAGGCGTAAGTAATTAACTTTGATTGGAAGTCGCTTTTTGCCATAACTCGTGAAACGCAACATAAAACCATACAATACGTGTCCCTAAATAACACTTAAGCATCCTATTACGCCTAATTCGCTGTTATGAAAGATTAGTATGTGTCACAACAGGAAAATAGTTCGGAAGCAACATTCACGTAAGGACTAATTTTGATTATTAAAAAAACCATATTACTTGACATGCCAAAACATTGTGGCGAGTTTAATACTTAAACTTCTTTATGGTTTTAAGAACAAACATTCCCAAATTGTTATGTGTTTTCAATCTTGTTCTTTAAGATAATTATTTTATTTCAGGCAATTCATTCACACCACCTAATTCGCCATCTCCGACCCCGCGAACTATTACACCGAGGAATATAAACCTTGCCTGGCATTACTAGGAACCAGAGACGAGGCTATTTCAAGTCTTAATTTGGTCGTCCATCAGCGTGATGGCTGACAAATTGACTGATCTATTTCTGCAGATATAATATTTCATTCCGATCTAAATAACATATTCGCCAAGAAAACCCCGCCTATCTGTGCTATTCTTCCAAACAATATATGAATGTTATATTGTAAACAGTTAATCTCGGATTCGAACGCTGGTCTGCAGTTTTCCAGTGGCAGTGTTCTAACCAGACAGCACTGCTTTGAACACTGTGGTAGCGGGTCGCAATTAATTTATGAAATGACTGCCTAATTTATAAAGAACAATTTCTACATTATTGTATTTGTTTTATTCAGTGAAAGAGCCATTTACCAATAGTATGTCTGTGTAGACGTATGTTTATTGTGTTACAGTTACGATATAATTACAAGAGTATGTACTTCTTACTTTTACTGTCAGCCATACGTCTGAGGAAGATCAGCGCCGATCAAGGCTCTTACTCTACTCACGCTGAACAAGTACTTTATTTATCAGCAAATAGAACTAACATTTTTCGTTTCACAATTAATTAATGGCGTTTGTTATGTTCTCCAACTAATTAGCCATTCATACTGGAGGCTCAGGATGACAGCATTCTGTTTGTTTATTCTAAGTATATTGTACAGCATATCATTAACAAACAAACAAACAAACAAACAAACAAACAAACAAACAAACGTCTTAAATGTGATCGTATTCGATTTTAAGACTATTATTGTATCATGTTATGTACTACAGGTATTTGTTTTTGGTGTCTTCTATTTTGTCTATCTATCATTGACAGTTTGCGGTAATAAATATAGGATTAGTACACCGAGAGAATTGTGTTAATAAGAAATACGCGTTGTGTAGGCAGAAAACCAATGACACCCACGGACAAATAAAACTACCTGAAAATATTATATTAGAAGATGTCTTATGAGACTGACACATACGAGATGACATCTCCCAATTAGCAAGACGGCGAAATTATAAGAATACCGCTAAATGCGGACGCATAATGTCCAATTGAAGGAACAATGATACGATTGCAGCAATTTTGGTCACCTTCATTTAACAATTTCATTTGGTTCTATTCAGTTTGCCGGTAAACACAATAATAATATAACTTATAAAGGGATGTAACATGAACAATGTGGCTTGTAAACAAGAACGTTCCGGAGAGCCTAAAATAATGTGCAACGTCGATATGTCATACAACAGTTTAGGATACCGATCTGGGATAGATATCCATATTTTTGGCAGTAGACCTCAAACCTATCTCCCGAAGAATGATGGCTTGTGATGTTAATGAATTCTGAATCATCCCAACTGTGATGTGTACGTAAGCATGCCATCCAGCAATACTTGCATCAGAAAGTCACACGTTTGGACGTTCTATACAAAATGACAAAGGAAATTGGTTGTGACTTACAAATTACAACTTAGAGAACCTACAAGTATATTACTTAAATAATTAAACAAGCAGACAAAATTAAGTCCACGTTAAACCCTCAAGTTGTTTCAACGTTGTATTATGATATCAAAGTCACGATTTCCACATGGAATTAACTTTAAAATTTTCATTTTGCATCCGAGTCATGTGTTGATTCGATGCCGTAATTCTAACGTTGAATCAAGGAAATCGCATTTTCTCATATTGTTTTTCCTCGATTGTACAATAATATAGATATTTTAGCTTTTATTTAACTTAATAGATGCGCAAATTGTGCAAATATACAAACAGGTATAAAAATATACACGTATATGTCACTGGATCTTAGCATTACAATTTTACACAGAGTACAAATATATACATAACGTGGCTTTATATATGTCCACTGGACCTGTTTAATTGATGAATAATGAGAGACTTCCTAGCATCTTTAAGTAGAATAAAACAATTCTTAGCATTATATGCTATAGTTCATCTCATGGAGCTATTTTTACTGGAAAACTTATCCGATTTACAGACTTTTAACTGAATACAATTTTCAACAAAATTAATGTAGTAGGGCATGTTAGTTAATCTTTACATTGAAATTCTTATGTTTTTAAGATACAGCTGACTAATTAGAGTTCACAATTAATTATGTTACCCTAACATCATCTTTTGTATCTCGGTATTTAATATATTTAAAGGTCACAGGTTTCCCAAATTTGTCAAATGTTAGTGTTATATATCAAAATCAATTTCAATCAGATATATTTATTCTTTTCCTAGAAATAAAGTTACAATGGTTTTAAATCTTGCTTTGCCAGCATCTCAAATGGCCGAAACTTTAATCGAGAATCTTGGAAAAAGTTCCGGGAATGTGACGTTATCTTTGCCAAACAAGTACCCCAAACACCCCCGCTGGACTTGTTTAACCTGTGTTACTTGTTCCAAATTCCCTTTATTAAACATATAAAATGGTATATTGTGTCGCATACAATTGTGCAAAGAAACATACATCAAATACCAATTGTTATATCCGACGTGTAAGTGCCGGCAAAACCCGGCCCGAAACAACAACAACAACCCGAAAATTACAACCAAAAATAGCTAAAAAGACACACCGAGGGTGGCACACCACTCTATAGACCAGTATAGGCCACATATGGGAGAGCCCCATGTATCCACCGGGCTCCTGTATACAGACAAATACCACTTAATTTTAAATGAAGTTTAATGATAGGAGGAGGTAAATACTCGCCTTCAAGCCCATTGTGTTGACTTATCAATTAAACGTATACCAACACAAACAAATACACACCAATCCAACTCTTGTTGTGGACCGGGGCCGAGTGTCGGCGGCACAGATGGCTGATCTGGGTCCACGTATGCACTTGCTGCATCTAATTCCTCACGATTGATACTGTCGGTGACCTTTTTCGCTAGTGGTTCAAAGCCGTAGGGCTCGATATCCCTGAGAATATCAAAACTTTCGTCCGAATCTGACATTTTGTCTGGCAACTGGTCAGGGTCCTTGTAAACAAGCTGTGGCACTACGTGATATTTGGCAAAGATGACGTCACACAATAATCCCTTGCGAGTGTAACACACTAGTAATGGCTCAGTGAAACTGAGGAAATTAAGGATTTGGGGATCATTTTAATGGAACGATTGTACTGCGGACAAACAGATAAAATTAAGTCCACGTTAAACCTTCAAGTTGTTTCAACGTTGTATTATGATATCAAAGTCACGATTTCCACATGGAAAATTTTCCATTTTACATCCAAGTCATATGTTGATTCGATGCCGTAATTCTAAGGTTGAATCAAGGAAATTTTCTCATATTGTTTTTCCTCGATTGTACAATAATATAGATATAGTAATTGTTCATAAATATATATATATAATATATATATATATATATATATATATATATATGTGTGTGTGTGTGTGTGTGTGTGTGTGTGTGTGTGCGTGTGTGTGCGCGTGTGTGTACCTTTTGATAAAGGTACTGATCCTTCTTCGCTTTAAGATTTGACAGTCTTTATGATTTCCTGTAAATTCCACACATAAGAGAAGTTCAACTATATTACTACCCAGCTAGCACAACAATGTTGGACCAACCATGGTCCAATGTTGTACGTTACACTGGGCCAATGTTGACACAACGCTAGCAAATCATCATTGGTCCAACGTTGAACCATCGTCGGTCCGACGTTGGAAAGAACGTTGTTCCAGTGATGGTCCTTAACAGTAATGAAAACAAACTATCCATAATCTAATTTATAAAATTGTTCCTTAAACATAACACAAAAAATAACAAGTGTAATATCACATGCAAAATATTATGTATATCTAAACTACTCCTTTTCAAAGAACTAAACCTACTTAAGATACAAGATATTCATAAAGTTCACTTAAGGCAAATTCATGTAAAAAGCAATTCATAACCAACTACCACCTCCATTAATACCACAAATCGCTGGAATCCACAGATATAGCACCAGACGAGTTAACAACACAGGCATAAAACACAGAAGAACAGCTATAGCATCAATACAGACAAACTACAAAGGCCCTGCACACTGCAAACGATCTCCCCAATGATATCCAATAATCAAAATCACTAAAAAATACTCACAGATAAATTAAAAAGAAATCTCTTAAACGGATAATGACATTCTTAAAGGTCTAAATTAACATTAAATCATCAACATATTTCTAACCGGCTCAAACAAACACAAATGAACATACATTATTGTATAAACAGCAACACTCCTGTTATTTTCTAACAATGACATTGAAACTGATTTTTGCACTCGGAGGCGACAGTTGGTTATTTAGAGATTTGTGTACTATGAACTAAACACAATGGATGAAAATAGCATAATTAAAGGAATTGAACGGCAACACGTATGCGCATATCACATACTTACTGACGATTATTAGGTGATTATTCCCACCAAACAAATAATATAATTAACTTTTAATGAGCAATATAAATGTTGTTTTGGTGCTACATTACAGACACTTGTCTCTCGGAATCTTCATCCGGGACCCAGTCTCATTCGTAATCTCAATAACTACCGTTTATTCACTAATGACATGTTACACGATTGTAAACTGGACTCCGGATAAATATCGTAGTCTATTATATTGTATTATTAAACAGTGTCACAATTTTGCAACATCTGCGCCATCTGGTCCTGCCCTGATAAATAGATATCAGTAATATCATGACAAAGTGTAATCTATTAAAACGAGCATACAAAATGTAATGCAATACAACGAACATGCTAAAATATTTTTATTTGTGTGATGAATTCATACAAGAAAATTATATGACGACAAAATAATTATATTTCCAAAATGCATTTTAAAGGTAACCAAATTAAATTTCAAGTGTGTACACTTGAAAAATGGAGTGAATTAATTAATGCTCTTATTCTTCTAAATATAGCCAATCAGATAATCAAGATCATGAAGATCACTTCATCCATGGTGTTGCAACATATTACAATGGTTTGACGTCTTTTAAAGGCAAATTTCTAACAGTGGATGCAAAGAATATAAAGATGTTTTTCTTCAAAACAAGACATTTCGCTGTGTGCAAAATAAAGACAAACAACAGCCTATTTAAATAATATCCGATCAATGATTTTTCGCCACAAAACAGTCAATTGTAAAGATATTTGTCACAACATTTGCATAGGTTACAAGCCTATGGTCAAGTAATATGTGTAAAATGTCTTATTAAGGATGTACTGCTCCTAGTAAAATCAGGACCAGATCTCCTGATGCTTTTCTATTGTACAAAAGTCCTAAATTTACAATGGGTGATATAGGCTAACTTCCTTAGTAGTATTTACAAACTATATAGATGCAAACTTCCATACATACGTCTATCCTGCATATCTGACACCCTCTTGTGTACTTCAACAGATTTTGTAAGTAAATAAAAAATACAGAGTTAAATTAACAACAACAGCAGCAGCTTAATTGTATTCTATTCTTGTGTTAGAGTACTGAAAAGGATGTTTATGCGATTGTAAAATGTCCTTTCAGAAAAATTTGACATTAAACACACATCTTCATCAGTGGATCCTAGTAAATATTGGAATATTTCTCAGAATAATTTGCATCTCATAATTCAGTAGCCACCTTTCTCCCATTCCTCCCTCACCTTCCTCCCACCACCTCCGTCTGGGGCACCATGTAACCCCCCTTTTTACAACATCCCCCGTGTCTTTCTCCTTTACAAGAGCTTTGCAAAAACACCACCACCAACCACAACTCATGTACAGGTATTATCAGACAATTACTAGCCTGTCATAATAATAAAACTTCTGTAGAGTTGATAAGATACCATTTCATTCAAAAGCAATTTCATTCTGTGTAGTCTTTTTTTTTTGGTGGTGCATTCACAATCACAGGTTACACTTATAAGTTACAGTGCTTTATTCGTACTCAAAATACGTATAAATCATAAGCTTATAGGGGACACGTTGTAACGGATTTGTGTATTGCACGTATCGGGACTCTAGAACCATACACAGCCTAAGTTAGTATCATAGTTCGAACGGGGGATCTTTGGGGGCTAGGTGTGAACAACCATTGCTGGATCAATATATGTCCTACGTTGTATGCCAACGATATACATTTTTACGGGGAATTTGTTTTGAAACTTGGACTTCAATTGAAATGACACAAAATGAAAATAAGATTAGGTTAATGTATGTTCCGTATCTATATTTCAGAAAAAGGGGATTATCATGATGCATATTACACTGTTGATGTATCGAAATACTCACCTATAAATCTTGCTAGTCGAAAAGATTAACGAGAAAAGCTCAACTGTCAGAATTCCTTTCCACCGACAAAAAGTGAAGGTCGTTTGCTGTAGTGCTTCATTCTAACATATTCCGCCTACGTGATTAGCCAACGTCGGTCCGACACTGGTTCAATGCTGGCAAACAGTCTAACGCGACGATAGTGAGCTCCGATGTCCTAGTGGTAAGCACCCAACACTTGGTGCCAACGGTCACAGGTTCGATCCCAGCAAGAGGTCGAAACTTTTCCAGAGATTAATTTCTCGACTCACAACACCGTGGGTGGATGAACACGTTAAATGGCGTTGCCGTCTCCACTGAATTATTAAAAATAAAGGGGACCGTTAAAGACCCCCTGATGACGCAAACCACTCTGACAGTGACCACTCTCAGTGTATTTCGGCTCCATCTTTCCGTTCTGCTCCCCTGTGAGTGGTGGGGGAGGAGATCCTCAAGCACTACAACATAGAGGCTGTGCTGAATAAGCGACAGCCTGGGGATTCTCTCCGAACAACAAAAAACGCGATGATTGTCCTACGTTGTTGTCTATCTGGATACAAAGATTGGAAACATGAAATAAGACACGCATAGAATACACGATAAATGTATAACTGTCATGTAAATTAGCAGCTAAATATATTAACAAATAGTATTACATATTACATGAAACCAGATAAACATTATTCCAGTTTTGCTTTGTGGCGACAGGCTATCAAGAGAGTTGTTTGATTTAAATCATTTGATTTAATTCACTGATTTAAATCATGCATTTATAAAATTATGTTTCATTTGATTTTTATGAATATTGCATTTAGTTGTATTAATTATTTTGTAAACATCTGATTTATCAATTAACGTGCAGTACAAAAATAAATTGCTTTAAAAAATCCCTTGTTACTTATGCTGGATAATTATTTTTAAATATACTTATAATTGAATTGCAATTAGATTTCCAAACCATATAATGTAGTCTTAAAAAATCATACTGTTGAGTGACAATTCCCCTAATTTTATGATTGTGATGATCTTGGGAGATTAACACAATAAAAGATGTCAAGCGAAGCCGCTGACTGCTACAATGTGGTGAATTTGGCATGATCTGACACGTGACGTCACATCTTTTCTATGCATTTAGGGGATTATTGAGTCACTGTTTAAGCATTCGGTGTTTAGCCAGGATGAGTAGATAAGATGAAAATGCATTCACATAGGTTCACCAGTGATAGTTGATATTGGTCTGGCGAAACGACCTATTAATTCATACAATGTTGCTTGATGGATTTATACTCCTGGGGGGTAGGTCTCGAAGGATGTTTAGATATGTTGATGCTCTGTGCCTGTTGCCTCTTTATATGTACCCTAAAACGCACATTGCCCGTGCCAGACACCTTATCTATTTCCACCCAGATTCCTTATTACCCTAATGTAAGAAAGTTATGTCGTTATTACAACATGTTTGAGTTTATTAGCTTTGTTATGTATAATGTAGAATCTATATTGTTGTCCTCTTATGTGGTCTGGCGAAACGACCTATTAAATCATACAATGCTGCTTGATGGATTTATACTCCTGGAGTCGTTTGTTACTCCGGCAGGCATCTCCATGTTCAACTATAGTGTATGCCATAAATTCACGTGAAGAGTTAATGATCGTTTTCTTTTGCATCGGTGCTCTTCGCACAGAAGACATATGGCCAGGGTGATACTCCGCAGGTAGATGAGAATGATTAGATGAAACGTTCTACAAACAGTGGTAAGCAAAAGATATGATACCGTGATTTGCAGTTCTTCGGCTTGGTCAACAGTGCTCCAGGAAGACCCGGCACAGCCAAGTGTACAGATCGTAAACTTTGGGGGTAGATCTCCAATGGACGGATTTGTTGAATAGAATTTTGATGACTCGGTATTGACACTATTTACCTTTTAATCCTATCGCCAAATAACTGATTATGATAATTTTTGGGTAACAAACAATCATAAAACAGAAAGCTGGACTCTTACTTTTCATCTACCAGTAACTATACTTATTTCTAGTCGGTATTAGTCGCGAGAAATATTCCAGATTGTCACATTACCTAATGCCATCAAGTCGACACGGCACGCTATAAATAGATCTTGACGCATTTTTGCAAAAACGTTTTATTATTTCTGCCATTTTCATGGACTAAAGATACTTTTGAAACAATGCGGCCAATATATTATTGTATAAGTTGGGCATTAAATAGCTTTAGAATAATGGCCTTTAATGAGCAAGTATAAGAATACAATACTAAATAGTACAAACTAAGACAACTGTTTAAAAAATATTTAAACTTTCCATTTATTGTTCATGTCAATTTGTATTCAAAGAAAATAAAAACAGAAATAAATAACATGAATGAAATACACACATGCACTCGTCTGCAAAATTATATTTAATTTGATCAGCATATTAGTAGTAAACCATTTTGACTATGAGATTGCCAACTCCTGTACTAGGTGCACCACTCAGCTGGATTCTTTTTGAGGATATTGGCGCTATATAAAATTGCTGTAATTATTATTATAATTATTACACAAAAGAGGTTCGAAAGAAAAGTACTCGACTCGTCTTGCCTAAAACAAATATGACAGACAAAAATTAATTCTTTTGCACTCTTGTTTATTTAGAATTTATTAATACAAAATATATGCTTACATAAACCTGAATCTAGTACACCAAGATGCTACATGAGGAATGCTGGATATCATTTAAAATGTGTCCTTTTCGCATAAACAAAATAGACTTTGAAACACTATAAGGAAATGCAGGGATATCTTACATGTTTCCAACATGGAGAATGCAAAAATCTAACAAATAAAAAGTTAATCTGTATAATAATAAACAAAATAGACTTTGAAATTTTATAAAGAAATGCAGGTATATATATATATATATATATATATATATATATATATAAACATGTAAACATTAATCTAAATATGTGTATATATATATATATATATGTGTGTGTGTGTGTGTGTGTTTGTGTGTGTGTGTGTGTGTGTGTGTGTGTGTGTGTACATGTCCATATGTGTGCACATGTGCAAAGTAATACATTTTGATTTGTTTTGCTTGCAATAATGTTCATCCACCTGTTGTGATATCATTTACTTCACAGTGATGACATTGGGCTGTTCTTTAACAGAATCTTTATGACAAGGTTCAAACATCTTGATTGACTGAGTGAACAGATGTGAAACAGGAGAAATCTGGAAACATACTGTGCCACCAGCTCTTCTCTCTTGAGATTCCTGCAGAAAACAAATACAAGTCTGGTAACATTTTGCACACACACACACACATACACATACACACACACACACACACAAAACGATTTAAAGAATGCACTCTCAAATTATCTTACTATTTCAGTGGGTGACTTCAACGTCAAGTATCACTTTTAAATATGAGACAATAGGGTTATGGTCAATTAGAGCTATACATGTAAGAATGGCACCTAATGCAATAACAATGAAAATCAAAAATAATTGGCTATGTGTCATCATATTTAGTATGAATGAGGAAGGCATGATTAAGAGCACCTTTTCAATAAAACATCTTGCTTCAGGATATTAGCTAGTATTTATACATGATGTTGTCGTTGTTCAGTTGAGTTAATTAGTCTCGGCGCTAGTCACAAGTGGGATGTAAATGGCTGAGGAGTAACTCCCTAAGGAGACAAATCCCCCAAAATGGGTCATGAGTAGGACGCAGGAAAACATTGAAAGTATTAAAACTTAAAAGAAAACATAACTGGGATGGTTTGCTAAAGTCCTGAACATCATGGTGATGATTGATGTTTTAAGGGGACTTTTGTGCACATGGTAGGCTAAATGGGCCGAGCGACCTCCAATGGTAATGAAGCAAAGTCAACGATGAAACAACCTTTAGATATGCCCATGCCAGGATTCTTACACCAGTGGTAGTGATCTGTGGTCCAATACGCTACCACTAGACCACGGAGGCAGCCCTTGAACATCATGGATTTCACAGAGTTTAGTTTATATAGTTGCTTGGAACAATTGTTTTGAGCAACAGAATATCATACGACTAAAAAGTTACAATATTTAAATGTTTTTCCTGCCCTACATAATAGGTGTGAATGCAAATTCAAGATATTTATGGTTGATTAAAAGGTTAAAAGCTTCATCTAATGATAATCCAAAAACCTTAAGAAACAGATACTTGAACTTTTCTCATAACGTTTTACCAACAATGTACGCATCAAATATGTAACATGAGTCACAAAAAGAACTACTGGTATTTATTGGTGCTGAAAAAAATTTCTTTTGAAATTTTAAACTGCCTTTCAGTTTTCTTCTATTAGATACAAGGAGCAACAGATTAATTATCAACAAGACCCTCCCAGTTGTATTTGTAAGAAATGCTCAAAAGAGTCCAAAATGTGTATTATTAATCAGACTAAATAAAGTTTACTATGGGTGTAACAAAAGCTAATTGCACAGTTCAGCAATAGATGGCACCACTTCCTGGCCACTTCCTGGCGTGGCAATGGATGGCAGCACCCTGAGTGTGATATTACCCACAAGTAAGATCCTATTCACTTCCCGTCTTTGCTGTGACATGTGTACGCACACATTTTAAGTCTAGATATTTCAGTCACCAAAATCCAGCAACAGCCACCATCATCGGGTAAGAAATAAACATTTATGATGAAATTTGTGACAAATTCATTCATTTGCAGATCTTACATATTATAAACTACATAACTGGCTTTGTAATCATCAATATGTTTAACGTAACCACATGGCCAGCAGGCCATTCAAGTTAGGCCCATGCATTGTAATAACCTCCCGGTCTAGGGAAAAAATGTAACCATTGATAGAGAATAATCTTTTAAGAAAACCTCCCAGTAGTCTAAATACACAGACCTAAGAGTTCTATTGTTGCTATCATTTTAATATTAAGCACCATTTTGGTTGTACCTGAATTATGTAAATAAACATAGTTGCCAATCTGAAGGGCAATGAGGCAAAGTATGCTGAATACAAGAAGAATTCCCTGCAGCAGATGAAGAGCAGATCCAAAAGGCAGGATCAAGAGCAGAAACTACCCAAATGTACCCAAGTGTCAGTCATTGATAAATTTCGGGCAGAAACAAGAAAGCGAGTGGCCAAGTCCAGAGCTTTGAAGAAGGAAGCACAAAATGCCACACAGCACCCAACCATTCGCAAATGTCTTTGGAAAAGCTTTGCATCATGCAAGTGTACTTTGAAGCAAGCCCTGCCTGCTACACCTGGACATAGGGAAGCAGTGTGCTGGAGACTGATTGGTGGCACATATGAAGAACGTGAATGTGCTACACCATATGGTCATGGTGGTCAGAAGCCAATACCAAAGGAGATAATAATAATCAGCCAAGTTCTAAATTTGTATGAAAGAGATGACATCAGGCAACAGGCCTATCTATGCGGTTTTCACCACAGAATAGCCTGATAAAAGGATTGGCAAGTGCAAATTTGTTGACATTCGACCAAAGCATGTACTCTCGGTGAACAAACTGCCCCACAATGTGTGCATGTGAAAATACCATGAAAATTTCATTGGTGGGATCAATGCCTTGCAGAAGGCTTCTACTGAGTTCCCTATCTAACACCCATGAACTTCCAGAGCAATTTCTGTGCCAGAAAGCCACTACGGATTGCGGGATGAATACAAGTCCAAGAAGCAAGAATGGCCAATGCTTTCTGAGTAACTTCAACTTTCATGACATGGATACTGGTAATGATGTCACTTGGTACCGTCTGGAAGAATGACAAAAATGACTAACCCTCTGCAAGATGATTGAAGATATTGTAGAAAATCTGAGGGACTACATCAGCAATATAATGTCAAAGTTCTTGGTACACTGGTATATAAAGTGACAGCAAGCAGCCAAGTACTCCAAAGAAAGGGAAGCTCCTACATCAACTGATCTCGAATGCTTCGAAGGCTATCCTGCAAGTTGACTACTCAGAAAACTATACCTGTGTTTAACCAAGACGAAACACCAAGTGCTCATTGGAAATAGCACCAAATTAGTCTATTTACTGCTGCGTTTTGGCACCATGGCAAACTGCACTCAAAGGTTGTTGCATCAGATAACCTGACCCATTTGAAGGAGACACTTGTGGTGTATGTAAGCCGGCTGGGCTTTGGGAAAAAGAAAATTAATTACCACCCCCCAAAACCGGGGCTTTAATTTTTTAAACCAATGGAAAGGGGGGTCCTGTTGATGGAATCGGTGATTCTGTCAAATGTCATGTGTGGACATCTGTGAAGACCAGGAAGGTCATTGTGAATGGTACAGCATCATTTGTGCAGGCCTACAATGCACCTGAATCAAAGGGTGAGGTTTTTTTGAGATGTCAGTTTCAGATATCACACAGAGGAATATGACCACCATCTTGACCAGGTCTTCAGTGATGCTCCTGCCATTGAAAGGCATATTGGCAGTTCATCATTTTCATGTCACTAATAGTGCACCTGTAGCTCATGCGTTGAGAAAAGATGTATCTGGAACTGGAAGTGATGAGGAAGAGACAGATGAAATTGATGCCTTCGGGATGCATGAAGAAGCCTTTGATATAACAGTGAAGGACTGGTGTGTTGTTGTATATGATGGCATACTGTACCCCAGTGAAGATCAGTTACAGCAAGGAAATAGCTATGAGGTTTCCACCATGGCTAAATCAGGAGGATACTGGAAAATTCCAAAGGAGGAAGATAAAATCTTCTACACAAGGGATAAAATTAAACAAAAACTAGCAGTCCCTATTCTTATCAATGCAAGAGGGCTTTAAAAATTGGTTGAAAGTGATGGCTGAAAGCCATTGGCCGACTGATACAGATTGACCAGTGCAGTATATCAACATGTAGTTAAACCGTAATGTCAGTCACGTGTAACGTTAGTCACACACATTTACATTAGTTTCTTAGTAACAACATTTAATTTTTACCTGAAAAGGTGTGTGTGTTTTTGTAGATAGATAATCTTTCAATCATTATTATAACCAGTGTTCACCTGCCAATAGCTTAAGAAGAAATTTGAAATAAAGTTGACTGAATCTATGCTGTCTTGATTTTGTAACGTCAGTAACGCATTCATATTAAGCACAACAGACCTAAGGATATATTGTTAATGTCCTTAGAGTATAAAAGGATCTAGGGTCTTGGACAGATAAACACAAGGATTAGTGTAGATTAACTTGTCAAGAACAGGACTAGATGTCTCTGAAATCATAACGTCAGTCACGATGGAATTGCCCGGTAGGAACAGGATTCAAACACACAAACTGCAGGTTTGCAGTGTAGTGCTCTAACCACTGCACACCCAGAACGTCCGTTTTTTAATAAACATGATGTAACAAGTCGACAGAGCTCATCTCTCTTCAAGAGTCCAGTGATTGTTGACATTCAACCAATATAATAGTATTCAGGTTGTTAGAATATTGGTTAGGCAGTTGTTACAGTTACCTATGGCAAGTTAAGTCATTTAACTCCAGCTAATGTCTACACCAACACTTGCTATATGGCATTTGATAACTTCTTTTTACACACACACACACACACACACACACACACACACACACACTTCAAGTTAAACCTTCCAAAGTATTGCTTCATAATCTGCCATTTACGAATGTTGGCAAGTGCGATTTTCAATAATCTGCTAGCGACTACATTTCAGCAGCAGTAGAAGCGAGTAGTGTTTAAAATGACCGAATTATGTGTTGGCATGTATCTTTATTGTACAACTTTCAAACCTTTAAAGTACACATCTTGAAAAGAAATATTTAATTCACTAAGGTCTTAGAAAGGAATACCATTAAACTATTGTTGCCCATTATGGGGCTATATGAAGACAACTACCAACATACCATTCTGTTGATATCACCAATACAAGTCCAGTCTCTCTCACCAGTAACAGCCCACTTGGAATGATCAAGTGTGTGCTTGAAAAACACGTGAGAAACATTCACCTCCCTAATATTGTAAGCCTGTTCAACAAAGTAATATATATATATATATATATATATATATATATATATATATAGAGAGAGAGAGAGAGAGAGAGAGAGAGAGCAACAAAAACAGAATGTCATATCCAAGACAATACAAAAAGTGGACAATGATAAAACCAAATAACGTTTTTAGTTACTAATGATGTATATCATCATATCATAAATTATGAATACCTTGTATTTCCCTGTACAGTTAGTGGACATGGGGTGAATACCATTCAACCAAGATTCGACGTAGATGTCACTCTTGTAATAAGGAGCCACCCAATCATGATAAAGATCTGGAATTAAAGAGAGGTAATTAACACTACCTGATACAGCTATTCACATACAAGAACACGTTCCAAAAACATAAAGATTGCAAAATCTGCAATATAATAATAATGTATATTTAATAAAACGCCCTTACTAGCTGGAGCCATTGAAAGGCACTTACAGTAATATCCCAAATAATATGGCTATGAAAACCCAAAAAGATTTAAACGGTAATCATTATTTATCTGTGAAATATCCAAATAACATATCACTACAGATCAGTGTAGGATAATATTATTATTAACATTTTATTAGAATATATACAGCCAGATAACGGACTGGCAGATATCTGAAAGTAGAAGAATATCTAAATATCTTTAAATGGTCTAAACATTTTATAAACCACGTGGAAGATAACCGTATAGGAACATATGTGCTTACCTGCATCAAAATCTGTAAATTTAGCAAAACTTGTGAATTTCTGTCCTCCCTCAGAAACTAGTGTTGTTGAACGATTCCAAGGAGGACTAGCAACATGTTTTCCGTGTACTACAGGAATCAAGTTTGGGTTGGCCGCCTCAAAACTCTCAGGCAAATTATAATCGTATATCTCAGGATAGATGTATGCCATCTGTTTACCTGAAATATGATACATGCAGCTATGATAATTGCAATATCCAATTCTGGGATGCTGAGATCATACACACACACATTAAATGTTAGGCATAGCTAATTTTGGTCCATGGTATTAGCTAGGATTTAGTTAAAGTACATTCCATTAGCAGGCACCAACGGTACCAAACCAGTGAGAATGGTCACAGGTCTAGTCCCTCCTAGTCAGTTACGGTAGTATGGAGAGTGCAATTAATCTCACAAAAGTTTCTGCCACAAAAGTCTGCTACTTTCAAAGCAATAAGTGGAGATATATCAGAAAACTGATTCTCCGCCCCACCCAGTTAGCTCTCCTTCACAATACTCTGCGGCTGAAATGTTATGTTGTTTGTGATATCATTCTACTATAGACATCTCGGGTTTATTGTAGGACACTTGCGTATTCACTTGGTGGTGCATGCATGCATGCTCTCTCCCTCACACACAAACACAAACACGTTGAACTGCATATACATGTACCAGTACATTTTAATATCTCATTTCTCAATGACTTTAGTTAATACGGAACTAGACTTGATGAAGGTAAACAATGAAGAATAACCCTTACCGCAAACATCTTAAGTCAAAGGGAAGAAATATGAAATGTAGATTTAGTAAAAGGGAAGAAATATGAAATGTAGATTTAGTAAAAGGGAAGAAATATGAAATGTAGATTTACGGCTATTTTTGAACATACGTTAGGCAACAAAGGTCAAACATCCTTCAAACATAAAGAGGAAGATGAAACCCTATTCAGACATACCTGGGCTATCACTTGAATCCAGCTGCTAGAGTGTTATGATTAACCACCCTACCGGTTTGGCCACAGAGATGCTCTAGTGAAAGGGATGTATCGAGTTAATTGTACACAAAAGCACGAGTTGGTTTGCAAATGTAACACATACCGAGTTATTTATGAATCTGGACAAAGAAGTCTACGAAAAGAAAGAAGAAGTCTTTACTACGCGGATTCACGTAATTTTACAGTCACGATTAAGATGCAAATTGAATTCGAGAATTAAGTTGCGAAAATGATGCAGTATTCCGATCAAGCTAAACACACCCAGTCCCACAGTTGTTGGCCTCCACAGTGCTTGAGACAATCATGAATTTGCATTCGTGTAATTATGAAATTACATGAATGAGAGGGGAATTCTGACGTGTGGATGTGTCTCCATATATAGGTTACCAGACTAATAATGGAAATGGAAAAATTAAAAGCAAAAACTACACTGGCGGATATTTTACATTGGGTTTACGACAATTGGGATGTATGGTTGGTTATAAATGATGCACCACTGGAAACATATTAATGCTAATATTGGCACAACACATCTCAAAATAGGTCCCAAAGATTTTTTTAAATGAGTAAATTATGCATTGGCCTACCCTAGCCCCTATCCCCTGGCTGTGATCAAGTTAGCTTGCAATATTTAAATCTTTAATGATTAACTAAATTAAATGGTTCCATTTTTGACAAGGAAGGAATGCACTGAAATATGCATGAAGTACTTAATATATATATATATATTAAAATGTTGTAATTAATTATAGCTGCTATTATTAATTTGACTGCACACAATTACAATTATAATATCATTATACCAATAATAAAATATAATGAATTACATATAATTTTAAAAGTAACCAATTTAAACTATTCTGCCATGCAAACTAATCCGTTGAAATTCTATATATACTTCCAGCTATTTACACAAAGATTGATTAAAATATGGTCTTCAAGGTGCTCTGATCTAGAAATATCCTGTTCAAACACCAGACGCCTGGGCAAAGCCTGTTTATTACTTTAACAGATATCCAACTATCTGCTTAATTACCATGAGCTACAATAACAAGATATCTTGGGTGAAGATCTACCTCAGGTAATATTGCCAGCTTGTTTATGAATCAAATATTTTTTTTTTGGGTTTATGCAGTGTTGGAAATGTCCTGATGATATTCAACAAATGAAATGGTTAAAATAATAAACAATAACTTGATTCAATGAACAAACTCAGATTTTTATTTGTCATTTTCAAAATGTTTTTTTCATGCAAATGAAGGCGGAAGTGAACTGGAGTCTCATCATGCATCCGCGGAAGTCGTTGTTTTTAGGTTTTACACATGCTCTTGTTGATACCTGAAGCATTGGTACAACGGTGGTGATTGGCCAAATATCAATAGAATCTCCTCTTTCAACCAACCAGCAATCTTTTTACAGACATGGCTCTGATAGTTACACCGGAAATTTAAATCTCACACTCTTGCACATCGTTATTTGGGGATTGAACCCCACAAAAAAGATATTTTATTTTGTCCTGAAATAAAGTTGGACGTTTAATAACTAAATCAATAGTTGCTTTGTATTTCAAATGGTGAAAATAAGCTATGGGCTATTTCATTTTTTTCTTGATCTGGCCACACCTACATTTATAAACCCATTTCCACTGACAATTAATCACCCCTATTCATCAGGGCTGACAACGTTTAGGACTTGCCAGCCCTGGTGTCTGGTGATTTTTTTATAGGGAATTTCCAACACTGTTTTATGTTATGCCAGCTCATGTGTAGTTACTGAGCCTTTGTTAATCATGTGAAATGTCAAATTCTGCTTTTTTAGGGAAATTATTTCTGCACAAGCTAGACTAAATTGGTCAAACAGTCTCCTAAGAGGTATCATTTCTGTGGCTAAACACATTCTATTAGTTTGGCTGCAGATATCCCTGTTGGTTACTTGACGAAACAGATTACCGTCTACCCTCACTTTTATTATGCCAACTTTGGGACCCGGCTGAAAGTGACTTTTGATCCTTTGTTAAACCCAACAATCACTTTATTTAATCTGTCTCCTACTGACTTAAAGGCATTGGTGCGTCTAATTGATATATCGTGACATGATTTTTACAGATTACTAGAAACATTTCATGGTCAGTGTGTGATGGTAATAGATGGGGGGTATTTATGTGGCAATGTATGGTAATCGTATTGCGTAAGCACTGGCGTTGGATGAATAATGGGTGCGGATAACTGGGGCATTATCATGGCAGGAAATCAGGTCCTTATCAAAGGTTGGCGGTAGGCATGGTTGGCAGCTGTTCGCAGGGGGTGGGGTTAGACAGTATGTCTATAAAACAGTTGTGTGATCTGTTATAACAATGTAGTTAAACAAAATATTTAAACTAGATTTTATACAGATAGTCAGAATAATACATGAAGAATATCTGTAGCGAACCTGAAGACAATGCTTTAGACCCGAGATAATAAAAAATAAGAGAAACCCCAAAAGATGAGTCTGTGCCATAGAATAAAAAATGCTATTGGAAATATCATGGTTAGGGTAATCATGTAATCGATTGTAATCGATTACATGATCTCCAGTAATGGTAATTGCCATTTCTAGATGCAATGTAATTGTAATCAATTATATTGTAAATGTAATCATAATCAACGATTACTTTCATGATAACACAAGATGTTTGATTATTTGCCATCTTATATCAAGCCAGAGATATGGTTTGGTATGTAAGGCAAAAGTTAACAATATAACTGATTTACCGATTGACAGAATGCTGTCATATTTATACGCATGACGTTTTGTCAGTTTATTTGTTCTATGAACATGAAAGGAAAATGTGTTGAACCACTGCTTCAGATGTTGCCACTATTATAATTCATATAAACAGGCATTTCAGATTAACTTGTGTTGTTTTCGCATGGTTAAGCCCAAGCTAGTCAAACAGCCAGCAATCATGCATGGCTTATTTGTGACACCGATA
Organism: Paralvinella palmiformis; assembly: GCA_025642065.1. Classification (NCBI taxonomy): domain Eukaryota; kingdom Metazoa; phylum Annelida; class Polychaeta; order Terebellida; family Alvinellidae; genus Paralvinella; species Paralvinella palmiformis. The sequence continues at coordinate 174,910 of JAODUP010000258.1, read as the reverse complement.
GGCGACAGCCAGGGGTCTCTACAACAGGTTACAAGGCCCCTGATCAACATACAGGGTAACAAATGTGGATATAACATATTTATATCAATATTATACATGTAACTCAGTAAATATTGATGAAGAATCAATAATAATAATAATAATGTATATTTAATAAAGCACCCTTACTATGATAGCAGGAGCCATTCAAAGGCGCTGTACAAATAATATTTAATATAATAATACCCAAAAAATATGTCTGTAAAAAACCCTGTAATGATTTAAAAGATAATAATTATTTATCTGTGAAAGCTACCTTAAATAGGTGTGTTTTTAGAAGAGATTTAAAATTTTCAAGAGACGATGCATTTCTAATATTTGCCGGCAACCTATTCAACAAAGTGGGGGCTGCAACACTAAACACACAATCATGTTTGTGTTATATATATCGTAATCATGATTACTTTACAATGTAATTGATTACAGTCAGAATGAATGTAATTGTAATATTCTCAAGTAATCGTGATTGATTACCTTGGACCTGTAATCGCCCAACCCTGGGAAATATGAGGTAATTTTTATATCATCATCAGAGCTGTTCAGGGTATTGATAAACAAGTAGACTGTATGAATGACAGCGTATAACAAGAAACAAAGATGATGACTTAACTTCATTATTTGATAATAGATAGCAATTTATTTCTGCAGACAGACTGTGGTGTGTACTTCATTCTTGAAAAAGGCACACTGCCTAGATTAGATATTGTGTCTAGATTGGAAACTATAAGATATAAGATTTTTCTTGTAGGTGTAAATGCTAAAATGCAGTTGCTTTCTTGCCACACTGGCTTCATGCCTCATCCCACAAGTGTCAATGCTATTATGCAAGATATTTCATATTGCATGTGTGTGTGTCTGTGTCTATATACACACTTTATTTATCAACTTTTCATGTTTCCCACAGCCAAGGAAATATTATTTTCCAGGACACTTTAGGACAAAATTACTATTTTCCAGGAAAAAGTATACAAGATTTAAAGGTAATAAATTAAGATACCATTTTTATGATACACCCTCTTCTTCACCCCTTCTAGCTGTCTGATTCAACCACTTTTATTTAAATTTTAACTAACATGGGATATCAATGCCATATAACAGTATTTTGTTCTTCCACAATCAAAGTTTTCTTCTACATGCATAATATTAATTTAGTTTTTTTGTTCTAAGCGGATTTTCAGGACATTTTCTGATTTTGTAAAATTCAAGGATGTTTCCAGGACCTGGAAAATTAACTTGTTATTTTCCAGGTTTTCCAGGATATGTGGGATCACTACTTTTATATATGTTAAGTTGAACGTAATGGTAGTTATATGTCTTGTAATTCAATCTAAAATTTCTTTAAATATCTAATGCTATTATGTTTAAAGCACTTCAAAACATGTTTCCCGCTTACAAAAGACAGCATATTAGATGATCACTACTGTTATTGTCATTGTTATTATTCAGGCAACTGTGTACTGCCTCAAGAGGTCTAAAAGGTGTTACATAATCATACCTTTTGAAGCAAAACAGGTTTGAATTTCACAGAGACACTGAACACGATACAGACATTACACCACAACAAAACAGTGCCAAGTTAATGAGAAATGCTTTGATGTTAGTGAAAGCTACACAAGAAAGAACCTTTTAGTTTTAGGCCCAAAATCAGACCATTAATAGACAATGTTCAAAATATTTTTTAAACACCGGTCTCCAAAATGGATGAATTAATAATCTCTTGTTTATTTCTATCATTCTTCACTTCTGTTTACTGGATGAAAAAGATAGATGGAAGATACAGTGCGGTGATAATAGGTTACCACCACCTCTTCACTCCAGTAACGTTGTCACTGAAAGTCTGTCTTACCTATCTCGTCCAGGGAGCTGTATTTGTACGTGACACACAGGAACATCTGTCCAAAATAACTTCCACTTTCAGGATAAAGATAGTGAACTGAAGCATCCGGAGGGAACTTTGGAACACTGTGTACCAACCAAAAGCCACTGAACTTGTCAAAGCACACATCACCTGGTTAAGAGACAAGTAGAAAGCATGGCTTGTACATTGTAATACAAAAAAAATTATATTCCAATAGACAAACATAAATGAATTAAAATTAATTTCATTAATGTTCTAGAGAAAACAATAATCGCAGTCATAAGGCAAACTTACACAATACTAGACTTTCAAGACAAGGTTTTATGATATTGAATTCCCATTACTTTAGGCCACAAGTTTGACTGACTGTATTGGTTTGCATTATAATTAGTAATTTGATAATATGAAATAAATTATGGCAATGTGTCAAAACAACTAGTTTTGAAACTGATACTAGATATGAAAATACAACAATAGATACAGATAACTTTGAACAGATGGTTGTCATTTAATTTTCTATGATCGACCTATAAATGATCAACAAGATGGTGATGCGCATATAGCATATTCTGAGAAAGTGGCTGCAAAATGGGTTAGAAACTCTGAGATAGCTGTATTCAAGGCTATTCAGAGACCTGGGATCAACAGAAGAAATATTAACCATCAAAGACTTGGAGTCAGCAAATCATAAAACAATTATCACCTCATCAGGAAGGCCACAAGGACTTCAATGTACCCAGACTTCAATGTACCCAGAAATGTAGATATTCTAGGGGAGTCTCTCATTCCTTCTACTCATTTATTGGGGGTATAGAGACGTCTACATTCTTTAGGATGGCAATGCTCCATGTTATTGATCAAATATTGCCAATTAATGAAAACAGAACAAGGTGTCCAGCCCTCAACTCAATAGACAGTGTGTGGTCTGTAATGGGAACTGCAGTCTATGGTAACCTGACATATAATCAGACTCGACTGTCGGAGAGAATACATGATGGCTAGTAGCAGATAATTGATCCAAGGCATGAATAGATAGTTTTGGGGTACATCAAACAATGAGGAAGAAACCGACATACAGACATTACTCAGGGTTCATACACATTTTGACATCTCAGATTCCAGGACTTTCCAGTGTCAAATTCATGGACCTTTTCAATGAATTCACGAACTTTTAACATGCAAAGATAAACCCACATTTCGGAAGAAGTGTAATGCCTGAATTCATGTACACTTATGATTAGAAATATAGATATATATGTCCAAATTCCAGGACTTTCAAGGACCTCTACAAAAATTCCAGGACTTTCCAGGCCTGAATCCAAATTTTCAAATTCCAGGACTTTCCAGGTTTTCAAGGACCTGTGAGAACCCTGTTACTGATTGTTTGCTCAATACTTGCTTATGTACTATTATTGTGGACAGTACAGGATGAGACATTAAAGTTTGTCTGTGACAGGTGATTTTCAATGCTGGACAAGCAAATCATCTCAACAGACCATGTCTAATTCATGGTTGCCATTCCACAAGAGGCAAACATACTATGTGTGCAGAGTAGAAAACTACAGCAAATGACTCTAGGATGGTACTAAAATCTGGTAAAATTATATTTCACTGATGAGTGGTGCTCTGAAGATCCATAATATTGTTGCTATGTATACGTGAGTGAATCATAGAATTTTATTTATAAAATGCATTGGTTTATAATAGGATATAAAAATAAAATAAAGCTAATAAATAACTGTATGAAATGTGGTGTGGGGGGTTGTAGAGGTCATAACTGATTGAATTATCAGTAACTGCTTCGTGCTTTATTTACTCGAAAAAAATCAGCAGTTAATATTATATTTAAACACTGTGGAAGGTTAAAGCAGGATGGATACCAGGATACCAAAATATGGAATATAAGGCTGAGCCTGTCTGGTATTCCTCTCTTTACGCCTATAGCGCCACAGGTCTCATTGCCTGCCATTGTTTATCAAGTCTAGTTTTAAATATATTGAGGGTAATGGCCGCAACAGTTCCTTCAGAGAGTGAATTCCAGTCTTGGACTATTCTTTGGCTGAACACGATTTTACGAACTTCAAGCCAACTGTAACACACCACTAACTTCTTCTTGTGTCCCATGGTACATCGTCCTTCAGCTCTGAGAAAGAATATCTTGGGATCAAGACGATCTAACCCATTCATGATTTTGAACACCTGGATACTGCCAATGAACCAAGTATTTATTTTATTTACATACTTTGGGCATCCTTTAAAAGTAATAAATCAATTGGGACATGAGAACCAAACAGGTTCCTTAGCATAGAACCAGAAGGCTTAAAATCTCAAGTGGACCCCACCTTATAAATTGGTGGGAAAGTTATTAAGTTTCATCTACATGCGATAAATGTGTGCACATGAATTAATATGACCCTGATGGAGGACAAATGCATGTCTACATGCTCACACGAATTAATATGTCCCTGATGGATGACAAATCCACACACATACATACACACAAATGCTAACAGAGAGATAACGCACGCTCAGAAGGGGAGGGAGGAAGAAATGTTAAATGTTGTGGGTCTTTTGACCACTTTTGTGCACATAGTAGACTAAATAGGCCAAGTGATCCCAAAAGACAACGAGGTGAAGTGAGAGATGAAATTCCCTTCAGACAGCCATGCTCGGATTTGACCAACAGCTCTACCTGTTAGGTCATGGATATTACCACACAGAGGGGGGTACCCTACAAAATGTTTCAGAGGAAAATTGGTTTATCTAATAGTAATACTAGCATCATCTATTGTTTACAATTTAAGAATAAGACTTAAAGAGTTAGATTTGGTGTTCTGTTCCGACACTCACTAAGCTTTGTGCTTTGAAGACCAGATTATTCACAAACCAGTTTTTTAACCTCTTGTTTGTTGATTCAAAATATAGCTATCTATTAGTCTCAATATTCGATGCAAATCTATTGTGAGCTTCCCAGCACTATACGGGCAAAGTTACATCCAACATTATCTATGACAGAATCATGATGTTTCCTGTGAGCAAGGAAACATTTACTACAATTATCAATGTGTATGCTCCAACAAAGACAAGCCCAGAGAAAAACAAGGAGGGATTCTACAACCAGCTGGCAAGTGTGCTCAGAGACATCACCCATACCAATAAGCTGTGCTGCTGATAGATGACTTCAATGCAAGAATATTGAGCGACAACGACGAGTAAAAAATAGCACTCAAAATATGACAAAAACACAACAGGCAAGGGGCAAGAAAACCGACTGGGCTCAACACAGCAAAACTACATACCATTGGCCATAGGGAGAGTTTCGAGCAAGAGATGGACAGCGCTCTTGCCAAATGAGAGGAGAATGAAAGCTCAACACCAGATGAAAAATTGGTAGCTCTGCAGCAGGTATTATACAACACAGATAAAACATTTCTCGGCAAGCCAGACAGAAAACACCAGGACTGGTTCGACTGCAACGACCAGGAACTACGTAATCTTATTAGCAGAAGAGACCAAGCCTGCCCACCAGAGTGTTGCAGACCAGGAGCACTAGACCCACCACATACAAAGATGCCTGCACACTGGTACAAAACCACACCTGTGCCCTGAAGTCATACTGGTGGGTAATTAAGGCAAGAGCTGCAGAGAACTGCAGATAGAAACAACATGAAGGGCTTCTACAATGGACTGAAAGAAGTGTGGGGACCTGAGAAGGGATCTGTTCACCTGAAATCAACAGATGGAACAAAGACCTTCTCTGACAACAAGAGAGCTGTGGCAAGATAGAGTGAACATTTTCATAAGCTACTCAATGCCCCTGGTGACATAGATCATGAAGCAGTGGACAACATCCAGCTGCATGAGTACCAATACTTGTCTTGATGAGATTCCAACCATGGACGAGATGGCTAAAGCAATCACCAGCCTGAAAGATGTAAAGGCACCTGAGGGTGATGGAATTTCTGTTGAAGTATGGAAACATGAAGGAGAAAGAAATCTGTTCAACAGACTACACCAACTAATCACTAAAGCCTGGTAGGATGGTTCTGTACAACAAGCGTGGAAGGATGCCAGCATTATACCCATCTACAAGAAAGGAGACTAAACAAATTGTGGGAACTATAGCTGATTTCTGTTCTTTCCATATCAGGCAAGATCTTCGCCAGGATCTTCCTCAACAGACTATCTATTCACATAACACCAGAAATACCTCTAGAGACACACTGTGGCTTCAGTTCCAACCAGAGCACATGATATTTTGTCTCAGGCAACTACAAGAAAAGTGCATTTAGCATGACAGACCACTGTAAATGGTGTTTGTCGACTTCACCAAGGCATTTGACACAGTCAGGAGGACCAGACTATGACAGCTACTGAGGAAGTATGGATGCCCATAGAAGTTCACAACTATGATCGAGGATTTACATATGGGAACAATGGCAAATGTTAGTGCTGGAGGGGAAGTCTCAGAAACATTCGGTGTCACAAATGGTGTCAAACAAGGTTATGTACTGGCCTCCATCCTCTTCTCCATATTCCTCTCAGCAATGTTCAGTGTGAGCATGGGAGACAATATATGGTCTAGACACAAAGCTGACTTATTCAAGGTCACACACTTCAGCACAAAGACCAAGACTAATCAGACACTTGTGAGAGAGATGCTATTCGCAGATGACAGTGCACTGGTTGACAACTCTGCTGAAGCGATCCAGAAAATAGAGACCTGGACAGTATACAGACGGCATGTTAAAAGCTGCATGCCTTCATGATCCGACATCTGCATTCGATCATGAGGTTAACCTGGAAAGACAAAGTGACAAACAGGGAAATACTTGATAGACAGAGCTGTCCTCTATGGAAGATCTTCTGATAAAAAAAGAACCTCCTGTGGACTGGACACCTCTTTAGGGTGTCAAAAGACTACCAAAGCAGATCCTCTATTCTCAATTATCCTATGGTCATAGTAAGACTAAGAGTGGACGTTCTCATCTACAGTTCAAGGACACCATCAAGAGAAACCTGAAGCCGAGAGACATTAAGACTGACTCATGGAGAGCTAAGTGGAGAGCAGCTGTCATGAAATGGAAACAATCTTTGTCACACTGTGACAGCAAGATGAGTATGTGAATTGAATTTGAGTATTCTGTATAATACCTGATGAAGGTTCTGAAATTATTATATTTTCTCATTGAGGCTGCTGAGACCCATTAATCAGCAGTTAATTTGCATTATTATAATCAAATTCAGCCCAAAGCCAAGTATCTTGTGGTATTAGGTATTATGTAAGCTAATAATTCAGATCATGAGGCGTTTCTATTTCTTGTCCACCGGATGAAAATCACAGATTCCACACTCTCTGTTCAAACATCAAATAAAATGAACACAACATACTAGAGAATCTAAAAAGGCAACATTCATACAAGTGACCTTCAAAAAGTTGAAATACATGTATATATTTGTGTAACTCATTAACTATAGGAAATTCGTATTTTGATAGCAAGCTTGATATATTATCAGACATACTAAGTCAAATATGTACCTTTAATTTTGTAATAAGATAGTAGATAAAATTGCTCCAAAATGAGAACATTTTAAGTTGATAAATGGGTAATACATGATTGAAAACTGACATATCTCTTCAATTTGACAATCTGAGTTTGCTTGCAATATGTATGTCAATCTTTGAAGTTTATCTTCAACATATTTTTTATTTTAAAGAGCCATGCTCCAGAATAATTCATGTTTAAAACTTTTAATGTGTAACTATTATTTAATGCGAAAACCATAAGATGGGTTAATAGAATCAGATATCTTGAGTTCTTGCCACATGGAGGATCATTAAGTGAAGCCATTGTCATTGCAAGCATGGTCAGCCACAGATATACACCAGCACCAATCCAAGATGGCAGTGTCTTGCTTGTCATCCAATTAAAGAATAGTTCTATTGAAAATAGTACTGTCCCCTAAGCTCTAGAAACAAATAACAGACCAATCAGGTCAATTGATTTTGGCTACAAACAATACCATTGTATGATTACAATAGTTTAATAATGAGCCCCTAACTTGTAGTTATTGTATAATAATTTTACTTTTAATATTACAATATTATATTGATAACATAAGTAATTTAAGCAATTCTAAAAATTATTTTCAAGGAAACTTGGACACCAACAAACTGAAATATGCTAAAACCAAATTTTCAGTATCTATTATGTTGCATTCTACAAATAATTAAATTTTACAACTAAGACAGCCGCTGAAATATATTGCAAAGCAACTTTTTATAATTTGCATGACTTATAATAATGAGGTAGATGTGTTTATATTCTTTTTTAATCTAATAAATGTTTGGGGTTCATGTTCATACATCATCACATGCCCAAGTTACCTTTGGTATGTCCATGGGAGTTGGAGCTTGACTTGCTGGGAGTTTCATCATTGTATAGAAAATATGCAACATCCTGAAAGAAATTATATAATATATAAATATAACAAAACATTTAGATGACTACATTTTACATATCTTATAAACTGTCATAAAAACTGATCAATAAGTCTATGTCTATATGGCTATAAACAAATCTTCATTGTCAACAAAATGTAACAATCTGTCCTTTCAAGCAAATTGTGGACATATCTTGGTCATTCCATTAAGTACATGCTCATCACAGTAAATTAATCTCATGGCAACCGACACACATATGTCATCCTAAGTCAGAACGGCATACGCATGATATAGACAACAATATTGTGTATATGTACTAAATACAATAACAGGACAACTGTCAATGCTATACATTTCAAAGAAAATGACATACACTACCTTTGACTTGTGGTTATCATATATTTGTTGTAACGTATGAGAGACAGCCTGGCCAGTATTATTTATGGGAACCTTGCCAAAAGTCCACTTTGGTGCATTGACATCCATATAATAATAAGCGTATCCATCTCTAATCATAGGAATTGGACTTTCATCGATTCGTGGCAATTTGTAAATAATAAACCTATGGTATGAAGAAAAGCAAACAATTGTTAAAAATACATTAATTTATTAAATTTTAATTTATCAGTTTGCTGCCTGACCCAAGCTGTCAGATTTATGTAAATGAACCAATACCAGCATCTATTAGTAGTCTGAGCAAGGGGAAGGTCAGGTTATGAGTATGACCAAGCAAGAGGATCTGGGACCCAACTTGATCTGAATTCAGATGGCTACATGATCCTTGTGCTACCAGACATTAAAACACATGACATAAGGTACAGTTCAAGGTTATTGCTGAGGGATTTTTGAGTTACTTTTATTAGCATTACAGATTTGAGTATATTATAAATATATTATCAGAGGGTGAACTGTTCCATTAATGCCAGGTTGCTTACTCAGAGCTGGAGTAAATTAGTCATTATTTACAATTCAAACAATTTTATAAGTATACTAGTGGACATATATATATAAACTCACTATTATCAATACAGTCTTATGTCACAACTTACTTACACATATGCACACCAGGGGCACAGATTGGGACAAATAAGTTAGTAGCCCACAGGCCCACTAACTTTCAAAAGTTAGTGGCCCTGACAGTTTACTTGCACGGGGGCATCTGAATTGAAACAAAAAAATTCTGGTCCTGACGATAGCCATGGGCAGCTACTCAAACGACACATCATAGTGTTAATTAACAACTATAGGTGTAGTTCACTGGCAGATTTAGTTCAAATGCACCTTGTAACCTCAGATCATATCTGTAATAGCTACAAGTATACCACAACCTCCTAATAAACATAACAAAATGTCAAGTTTGTCTTATTGAAAATCATATATGAAAACTTATGCTAACACTAGATTATTGAAAATGTTGTATATACTATTAAATTAATAGTATCTACAAATACTACAATTAATAAATATTATATTGATCTGATCTAATTAAGCACAACACAATTATTGTGGCAGCAGCGTCAAGACTGTTTAAACAAAATAAGCAACTTTACCATAGGCCAAAATATTAAAATGGTATGTGTTTGTGCCTTATTACTTATAAATATAAGGTTTATTGTGGTGGTCTCCACTTCCTGGCTCTAACTAGTAACTACATAACTTATAGGTGGAATCCTAAGCCTGCTAAAGATTAGCTAATTACTATTGGTAGATATAATACTAGTTTTAAAGTTTACGCTTTAGCTAAGCCAAGGCCTAAATGAACTAGATTTGTCCTTAACAACTATAAACATACTGTTAGTGTGACTGATAAGATAAAACAACTAGGCTGGGAATCACTGAAATCAAGATAGGAGAAAGCTTGAATTAATTTAATGAACAAGATAGTTGGCTGCACAGTGGCAATACCCTTAGGGGTACATCACAAGAGGTAGCACAAGGATGAGGTCTGTTAAGTGACAAGTTTCAGCTGTACGCAGCACAAACTCTTGTTTTTAAGAACTCATTCTTTTTCCAAACAATACCAGTGTTGAACAAAACCCCCAAATCCTGACCTTGAAACAAAAGGAATTGAAATTTTTTGAATTGGAATTTCCTACAAAATAAATTCACAAATTAATTTAATTTTTTAATTCAGAAATATTTCTTCCTAGTAGTTACTTGGAGTACCCACTCGTGGTAAAAAAAAATTGGAAAATTTGGAATTGATAAATCAGTCAAATCCCGGATTTTGGCTATCTGACCCAGACATGGTGATGGTCATGCCTCATGATGGAGTCAATTCCATTTTGTCAATTCCATTCCACTCAATCAATGACTGGAATTGACAAAATGGAATTGACCCCATGTCTGGGTCAGATAGTTAATTATTTAATTAGATCTAGGCTGCATCAGTGCATGCACACAATCAACCAGATATTGATATAATTTCAATATCATGAATATTCTCACCAATCTACACTTTTCCCTTCTTGATTTCGGCATGTAATGGAGCAGTATATTATTGGCATGTCAGCCAAAATAAACACAACTAAGCCTACGGATAAAGCCATCCAAAAGTTTGCCATGATTACAAAAAGGAAGCCTCAAATGTTAAATACAAAATATTGTTTGATCGTAATCCCCGGGTCTAGGCGATGTTGAATCACATGACTTAACTTTTAAAGTGACATTTCGCCCATTTATAACTCGTAACACATCCATTTTACATCCATGAGACGCGCTAAAGACAAAAGGCTGGAATTAATTTTTCCATACCCATAGAATTTTCATATTATTTGAAAAGTAGGTAAAAAGACAAGGAAATGCTTTAGGCACCGCAGTGTTGTATAATGGCCCACAACGGAGATGTTTCCCTAGTTCATTGTTTTCTCATTATGCCTCACAAGTCTAGTGGTGAATAGAACGGTCACAGTCCAGCTCGGTATTATTATTTCTGTCAGTATTATTATTTCTGTCAGTATTATTACTTCTGTCAGTATTATTATTTCTGTCAGTATTATTACTTCTGTCAGTATTATTATTTCTGTCAGTATTATTATTTCTGTCAGTATTATTATTTCTGTCAGTATTATTATTTCTGTCAGTACTATTATTTCTGTCAGTATTATTATTTCTGTCAGTACTATTATTTCTGTCAGTATTATTACTTCTGTCAGTATTATTATTTCTGTCAGTATTATTATTTCTGTCAGTATTATTATTTCTGTCAGTATTATTATTTCTGTCAGTATATTATTTCTGTCAGTATTATTATTTCTGTCAGTATTATTATTTCTGTCAGTATTATTATTTCTGTCAGTATTATTATTTCTGTCAGTATTATTATTTCTGTCAGTATTATTATTTCTGTCAGTATTATTATTTCTGTCAGTACTATTATTTCTGTCAGTATTATTATTTCTGTCAGTATTATTATTTCTGTCAGTATTATTATTTCTTCAGTATTATTATTTCTGTCAGTATTATTATTTCTGTCAGTATTATTATTTCTGTCAGTATTATTATTTCTGTCAGTATTATTATTTCTGTCAGTATTATTATTTCTATCAGTACTATTATTTCTGTCAGTATTATTATTTCTGTCAGTATTATTATTTCTATCAGTATTATTATTTCTGTCAGTATTATTATTTCTGTCAGTATTATTATTTCTGTCAGTATTATTATTTCTGTCAGTATTATTATTTCTGTCAGTATTATTATTTCTATCAGTATTATTATTTCTGTCAGTATTATTATTTCTGTCAGTATTATTATTTCTGTCAGTATTATTATTTCTGTCAGTATTATTATTTCTGTCAGTATTATTATTTCTGCTAGTATTCGGTCAGGTTTTTTTTCGTGTTATGCTTTCGTATGTTCCCCTTTAAATGAGGTGTCCTGTAGATTTTGATTTGTAATTGGCCAGAGAGCAAGGAATACGTGACTTTAGCTGATAAGGGCACGATTAAAAAAACCTTCATATCAAGTCAATGAAACGCACATAAGTTGGCCAATTTGGACCGTCCAACCAGCTTGTTTAAACGAGTCCCGGGTAAAGAAATAGCGTGGAAATTATATCCCGATCATAATAACAAGATCCCCGGGGTATACCTAGGATTGGTGATAGAACGCTTTAAAGGCCGCTTCTTTCCACACAAGCACGCGGAGACGTGTAGTTTTCCGAGCGTACGTTTAAATACATGTATTAAAATTAATTTAAGCTTCGCGTTTTTCTAAATGTCTGTATTTATTATAAACCTAACGAGGCTGGACGGATTTAATCGCCGACGAGCTGCATCAATCTCGGGGATGGTAAAATACGGCATGCAATAGCGGACAAAAGCCGGGAATAGCCATATACCTATCTAAGTAATACTTGTTTGAAAAGGGGGTACCGACCAGTAGAAGTCTTTAGTCATCAATATATTTCCCAATCAAGGCAAAAATATTCTCCCTGATTTTCCGACCATTTCTCTGTAGCATCCCACCGACTTTCGGAAGTGTTCGGGTATACTGTTATCAATTCTATTGTAATTAATCTTAACATAAAAATGGTCACTGAAAACTGGAAATATCATGTGTAGTAGCTAATTTATCAGAAAACTGAGCTATTGACAGACTGATAGCGAACAGCCGCATTATTGCTTGAACGCACAACAGCTAACACTATTTTTACACTGGGTTCATACGTTTGTGCATGGATGTATGTATGCGGAATAGGCTCCAACTAGCTGAATATCACATCAGGCAACATCAAGTCAGTAAATCACATACATTATATTACCTTCTATGTAGAATTTCATACTATAATTGTGACCAATCGACGCCTGTTGTCTATAAACAAAAGGATTGATACACGATCAGTTGTGAACATTGACGTGATATTTGACCGTGTATAAGTACAACCACAATCGAGTGTGTAAGCAACCCTCGTGTTGATAATCAGGTCAGTCATAGGACATACAGCGAGTGATTAGCTGAAGATAGCTGATAGTATTCTACCGCCATCTCTGTGCACACGTTATGCTAAATGGGCCACGAGAACACCAAAGATAATGAGACGAAGCGAAAGATAAAATATCCTTGATATATATTCTGGGGTTTGGTTTAAACCTGGGTGTTCGAGGTCCGTGGAAAGCGGTGCTATACCAGTTAAAGACCAATAACCGGTCAATTTAATTGTAATTTTGAGCACGAATTAGGGACGTCTCCGTGGTCCAGCGGTAGCCAGTTGGATCACAGATCACTACCAGCCGTGTTCGAATCTCGGCGTGGGCATATCTGAAGGTTGTGTCATCTTTGACTTCGCTTCATTATCTTTGGAAGTCGCCCGGTCCATTTAGCCTACGTTGTGCACAAAAGTGGCCTTAAAACACCAATCATCATCATCATCAGCATCATTGAATGTGAATTATGTTACCAATGTGTTGAGAGGATAATAGGAGCTCAAAAACCAAATAAAGTCCGAAAGTGGGCGTGACTTGACGTGACGTCAATTCAACAAATGAAACGGTGTCGTACCCGATGACGTAAAAGAAATGTTTTCTTTGGCGTCCATGATCATATGTGTCTGGATTTGATATTTTGCGGCGTCGTTTTCTGTATTTTAGTAAGTCTGCAGATAGGGATGCTGGACACAGCATCCATGTTTTTACAACGGAGTCTAGACAACGTCAGATTTGGAAGCTTTTCGACGGCTGCCAATTTCAGGCTGACCAAGGATTCGCGGTTTCATGTATTCCTCATTTCGCTGTAGACTGCTAGGCATAAATACGGGCGTATCAATGCAATTCCAACGATGTACGCTATCCCGACGTAATCACAGTTGAACTGGGCCCGTGGGAAGAAAGAAAAAAACAGTCATTAAACTGTATTAGGTGGTACTAGTTAGAGTGGTGATGCTGATATGTCTAACTTTGATGTAAATTCAACCTTTCCCAGCAGCAACCCTTCTTACAGATCCAGAATTTCGTTTAAGCGTAAAGTTGCCAGGGTAAGTAACAATTCATTATGACATAATTGTGATGTGCAAATTGGAGAGATATGTTTCAACGAGCCAATGCAATCAAACATATGTCACTACAGTTCAGCTATAGGTAATACAAAGTTTGGATACAGTTTTGTTTCGCTGTTATCGTTGGTAATTAACATTAATTCCCACGATGTCATTTTACAAGAGAAAAACAGCCACACGCTAAGAAGATACCCGGTGACGTAATTGGTTCTGTGGTAAGTTACGGATTTACAATAATACCATACAAGATGATGCTGTGCATATATATATATCCCATTAAGATATAACACTTCAAATATGAGGGTAGACGTTTTTTTGTGTCGAATGCAAGTTGAAAGTATTTACATGCATTATTAAATTATCTTGTACTGTCGTTATGAACTGTATTAATATAATGCTGTGGGTCTCGGGAATTATGAGGTGCAACTGTTTATTTCTGGTATGTCTAATTGAAATAACTAATATGTGTTATTGATATCAATAATTTCAATGCATGTATTAGGTGTAAATATGATAGGGAGTGGTGATTTGTAATTATTATTGGATGTAGTATTATTGTTTGTAGATATATTACGATGTTATTTTAACTGATCAGTTCCTATTTTGGAAAATGCAGTTTATCTCTGTGTGATTGGAAGTCTAAATAAGTAGTAGATGCTAGGCTCGACAGAAATAATAGATATGAAAAAGCATATCTTATTTCATTATAATATTTCCATAAAAAAATTCATATTTTACATTTTCATTTATTACACAGGAGTAACAGGTTTTTCGGGTACCTAGGCAATCGGAAACGTACACGTAGAGTATTATCACTCATTCAGACCAGCTGCTCACTAACTCTACCCGTCTTGGGCGATATTCTGGAAAAGCAGTGATTACCCAAATCTATGTGGACACTGTAATAGATGTTCAGGAATGCTAGGTCAAGTGGGATTTCTTGATCCATTGTTGACCACTCACTCACTCGCTCGCTCGCTCGCTCACTCACTCACTCGCTCACCCATAGACGGTGTTGATCTGCAAACCGTTGTAAAACTAAACTACTTGTCGGTGAAATTTGCCAATTCGTCACAACAACATTTAAAAAATTATATATCCAACATGCAAGAGGATGATAATACTGCTCATTCTGTCAGCATATCATTCCAACCTTAATCAGTTAATGGCCAGACTACAAATCTGACCCGAGAATGGTGATAGAGTTTCGACATATTGTATAAATACAGTAAACGATCAGCTGAGTAGAAAATGAGTGGATCGAGTGACAATTGCAATTAAATTCACGTAAATTGATTATCATGAGCGATCTTCGATATAATACTTCTAAATCGGGAGCATTTATTAATACATGATAGACTGATACGCATGGAGAAAGTAAAATGAGATCTGCCACATCTGATATATCTTGATTTCAAAGCATTTGTGCAACCAATTACATACCTTTTACCAGTGTCATTCTAATATGAAGGTCACAAGGAAGTGGTACAAGTGGCGTGGTGAAGGCGCAATCAAATGTAACAGAATAATTGATTTTACAGGATGTGGTTCTGATAGTAAGTTTGCGTGATATGTTTTAATTAAAACGTTCTGTCCAGAAGAATGATATGAATTATTTAGTGTGTACTCTGGCCAAGGTTTATATGATTATATGACAATCATTCTGGTTGCTATGACGCTATTAAACAAAGTTTCAGTATGTTCGATGTTCGTATATGTCTATAGAATGAATGGAGTCGGCCGGAAAAACAAATGCAGCTTATATAGGATAACAATTTTCTTAACATTAATGTTGGAATATCTAATAGAGTTATTTCAGTTCAAAGTTCGTCGGCTCAGTAACAGGATATACAGGATCACATTTAAAGGTATTGATAACGTACGCATCTATCAATTGATACTGTCAAAACTAACATTTGCCGAATAAGAGTTTTACTAAAATAATAACAATAGTGAGTTTTACGAGAAATTAAATCGCTGGTTGACGATACATGCAGCACAGAACAGTACGGATACTGAACAAGTGAAATACATGGTCGAAAGGCGATTCCGTGGTGAAACATCTCACACATACAGATGACACCGGGATTCGAACTCTGACCAGGAGGAATGTATGGAAGTAGTCTAATCACTGCTAAATGAGGACCCTTTGTATTGTGTGTGTGTGTGTGTTTATAACATTTCTTTAAGCATTTATTGTTACAATTACTCCGTCTATTAAATTGCAAACAATCTTCGTGTTTTTTTCTCTTCCAAATCGATGCCGTAACCTTTCCGAAAGGTAAGTTCTACTCACATCTTCGTACTAGTCTGAACTACGCTTTATAGGTAAGAACGTATATTGTCTGAAAATACATATCTTTCACAATACCTAAACAATTCCTTTGACTAACTTCATCGAGAGATATCTGTCTCAAATTACTAGCATCAATACATATACGGAGACGCTGTATATATCGACAAGCACTTCTCGGATGTTTTATCCGCCGTGTCACCAGAGAGCTGTAAGCCGATTCCTGAAGGGACTCTGATTCCACGATGTTTGACTGTGACAGCGATGACCAATTAAATGATTTTATCTCCGAACTGGACAAATATTTAAATAGTTCAACTGAACAAATTAATTTCAAGAAATTTCATGGTAAGTACATCGTTGAGAAACGACCCCCAACACGTATTCATCGAAGGAAGAGAACAGATGGAACTGGGATAGACGACAAACTAAGACCAAGAATGGGCAAAACAATGTCAAAGATCACGGAAATAGAACAACAACAACAGGCGGAGGTGGACACCAAGATGATGAGCCACTCAGATCCTGGGAAATCGTTCATTAGAATAAATGCAACATCCCCCAGAAATGAGATAAATGAGGTATTTCTGTTACCGAAAACAATATTATAATGAATTTTTGACATCTAAACTTGTTTAAGAAAAATATTTTGGCGAAGTATTTTCTATTACAGTTGCCTTGGGTTTTGTTGTGTTTATTAACCGTATACTCACTTTGACAATAAAGCTGTAAATGATAACTTCTAAGTTATCTAATTAACTTAAGTATTGAATGTAAACATTACGACTTGTTTTCACAGTGTAACGAAGAGAACAATTACAAGTCAAGCGATCAAGGTAACTGTTAATCATTTATTATATATATATATATATATATATATATATATATATATATATTGATTCTTATATATATATATATATATATATATATATTTATTATGTGAAATGCTTCTCCCCTTAATTTAACCAATATGTCTATAATACTACCGCTATCTAGCAGACGACAGTAATCTTATCAGCTACGACTCTGATGAAGAAGAACTCCTCGAATCTATCCTCAAAGAGTTCAACAATAACTGATGTCGTAGATGATACATGAGATGATTATAACTATCATTACGATGTTTGAACACCAAAGAATAAACTGATACTTGTTATTCTCGTTGTTGGCAGTTTTGTTGGATATATCGCGATGTGCATATATTTACTTAAATTAATGTGATTTACTATTTAAATAAATTCATATATATATATATATATATATATATATATATATACATGCAAATATAATTACATACAAAAGTCATTTATCTTGCTTTGCTTCATCATACATCTTAAGAGCCTTCACTTTTTGTTCTAAAGTTAAGATTTTGCGAGATCACGAAACATCTTTGAATCCATACACGCGATCGTCGTTTTTTTTTAAATCACAATAATTAACATGTCAGGAATAGAGCGCACATTGGAATAGAAAAGGTATAATGTGATTAATTAAGAAATTTGCTGACAATTTATATCCAAAATATTTGTAGAGATTGCAATTACAATTGTAAAATAACGCCTTTATCAGTTTATACACACCGTCGGAGACATAACTGGGGAAAAGCTATCATTGGTCAATATGTTGGTGATGTTCCGCCAATGACAATCAGGGCTCAATCATCCTAATAAATCCTCAATCAAATTATCGCAACTGGCGGTTGCTTGACATATAATATTGTTGGCAGGGGATCTCGACACTATGACGTTTGGCTACGTCGGGCAGGTGACGACTCTAACATCACCGAGAAGAACAAAAGGCAATTGCCATCAGTGAGCTCCGGTGGCCTAGCGGTTAAGCATCCGGCACTTGGTGCCAACGGTTAAAGGTTCGAACCCCGCAAGAGGTCGAAACTTTTCCATGGATTAATTTCTCGGCTCAAAATATCGTGGGTGGCTGACCACGTTAAATGGCGCTGCCGTCTCCACTGAATTATTTAAAATAAAGGGGACGTTAAAACCCCCCCTGAGGACGTAAAACACTATGGCAGTGATCACCCTCATGGTATTTCGGCTCCATATTTCCGTACTGCTCCCCTGTGAGTGGTGGGGGAGGAGTTACTCAACCACTCCAACATAGAGGATGTACCGAATAAGCGACAGCCTGGGGATTGCTTGACATATAATAGGTGGTAAACGTCTAATCTATAAGCATCAAATATCAAGTAAATGACAGTAACAATAAAGAGCTCACAGAAACATTAAATGTGACATCAGTGTTTGTATTGGATAGCTAACACATCAAACAGAACAACACAATCTTCAGCATAAGCATAAAGAATCACAGTCCACTCCTACATTGAATTATCCTTGTCTAACCATCGTGTACAGGCTTTTAAACTGGTTATACACACTTCCGGTCAAACGGCTTGTATCAAGTGACGTCAGCATTCATAAGTTTACAGTCTCCGTCTAGCTTCAAAATGGTGGCAGACACAGACGATTTATAACCGATTTCTCAGCAGTTTGAACTGGATTATTTAATATTAATATTTCGTTGATCGTTTTCACATTTAGACACCATTTATGATATTGGTGAACATAGATGTATTAGTATTTGAAATGAAGGTGAATTGTTGCTTTAATGGACAGATGTAGTAGGACATGAATGATCAGTTATGACAGGCCGCCGACATACTTCTGTGGCTCATCTGCTGTAATAAGGATTTACAAAACCGGGACCTAGCTAATTCATGTTTGTTTGCTCTTTTATCTTCTTTTTGATATCTCAATACAGCTGTCACTCGTTCATGTTCAATAATCTTGTTAAAGTATTTAAATTAAAATATTATAAAAATATTTTGGATAAATATGCAATTAATTGTTGCTGTCTTTGATTTCACTGCGTTAGTACATTCTTTCGTGGATCCCATAGTCCCATCTTCCATTTTGTTTTATTATGGGGTAGATGTACTGGGGATAGATTTATAAATCCAAGGATTTATTGATCGCCCAATTCTTGATAATTTCTTTCTAACCCCCCCCCCCCCACCTCTCTCCGTGTGTGTGTTCTGGTTTTGTATGAAGCTTTTAATTTAGTTTAAAAAAAGGAATTTTGCAGCTAATTTCTGAAATATGCATATTCTTTTTGAAAACACTGTCATGTATTCTGAAGGTATATATTTTGTATCATGTAGTTATCATGGCTCAAAAGCAAAATTCGTCTATATATATAGTTGCGTATTTCTTACTGCATTGGCTTGTTTTTGTGTAGGGCGTAGTATTAAGCTCAATTCATTATCCGCACCTTGTTAGATGGTAAACAGTAAACGCCGAAAACATTACACCTGAAACCATATGTCTAATGGAAATTAGCGGCGTGTATTCATTGTGTGCACGGATTCGAACTTATTACCACTTATTTGCTTTTATAAGGGACATGCCTGCATTAAAAACACAACATTCTACTAATATTGTATCAAGAAAAGGTGACTATCATAAATTAAATACAAATATTTTGAATGACTGCTTATTTATGCTTAATTCTGATACGAGTATTTTGCATCGAAAACTTTGATTAGCATATCTATATATCTATCGTTTGCCCAACCAATATTTGATATTTCAGCTATATCTCGAAAAATAGTTTGATGGGGGCAAAAGGAGTGCCCTACAAACAAACTCCGTTCATTCTCGTGCCAACTATAAACTGCTCCAGCTGCTGACTGTAAAAAGCCATCGTTTAATAATCATACCTTTTCCAGCGAATTTCGCAAATCCGAAAAATCGTTAAATTAAGAAGTCTACCACTCGGTGCCTATATAGCTGTGTTAAATCCTGCCGAGAGAGTACAATCTTTTTTATATATTCAGCCATTAATGTTGTTAATGTAATTCCCTTTTCTCGTGGGTATTATACATAAAGCAGTGCTGCTTCAGCTGAATATGTTGATAATATCCACAGTAGCGGATACAGAGTGGGCCGTACTGTGTATATTATGTAGCTAAAGTAACCCGTTTTAGCTATAAGTAATTATTGATTTGTTTTCAGTATAGTTCTGATCGACTACTACCAATACGATAGACTGGTCATAAGGGAAAAAAGGGCAGCTGGGCAGCGCCCCTTTGTTATTAAAAGATATCAAGTATGTAGAATCAGTGGACCTTTCATTGGTGGTTGAAATGAATTCGTAATAAAGTGCATGATCCAAGTTTGGAAGCAATGATGGTACATATTTCCTATACACCTTTGGCACGGGTAGAGACATTCCGGGCGATTTATCTATAAGGGATATATTATACAGTTACTATAACGGGGGATTATTCGACGGGTATGTAAAACCAACGGATATTAAAATGTCTATAAACAGATCCCGAGTGCCACTTTACTATAGCACTCTAACTCAACTTCTATTTGTTTGTGTTAGATTGAAAACCGTAGATTAATCCCAATGGCACCCGTAAAATAAATACACTTATTGTTTCTTACACTCAGTCTATAATTAATAGTCTTCAAAGGGGGAGGGGTAAATTTAATGGACCTCTGGTAATAGAGAATCCCTGTAGCATTTGCATTATCCCACATACTTAATATTATCCATTCAAGATAACACGCTAAAATGTACCGTAACATTTTCTGGATTAGACGTTTGAATTTTACCCGGACAATTGCCCCTAGGATATCCCCCTCCTGCCATTTTCCCGTAGGTCATTTGTTCCTTTTAATACGAAACAAAAATTATTGCACATGGTAACCAACCGTTCCTTTAACTGTTAGGTATGGCGACGTCCTCTCTTCTTGGGTGGTTGGAGGAAGGGGGGCTGGCCAACGTCACCGAGTCGCAGTGTTCCCTCTAGAGCAGAAGGGTCCTTACGTATAGATATTCCAAAAGTGTCCATACTGTGGGATGAGCATGGCTCACAATGGCACTGAACCCCCAAGGCCATGCTTCACAAATGCTTCAGGCGCCACCACTCACAGTCATATCATGTACATTCCCCCAGTGGAGCGTTGTAGTATTTGTTCCTTTCTTGGTGTATGAATGTCCTTCATAGCAAGGAATTGGATAACCTCGGTTAGGGGAGAGGCAGGAGAACTGAGACATTAATTTGGGATGCCGTGTCTACAGCCAGTGTTCTTAACCCCTTTGAGCCTGTCAACTATTTATACCCCCAGCACAGGTTGCATTTTTAATTGTTTTAATGTTTCTCCAGGAGTATTTAGCATGGATTAAAATTAATTAGGATTTCTTGCTAATTAATAACTAATTAGGGATGAAGGTGCAATGGGACACCGATGGGAGATATGTGACAACTTGGAAGGTAATGTGGGACAGTGAAAGGAAAAGTGGGACAGTGGTTAATTGGTATTTCCAAGTCATACTAGCATACGTAAAGGCCCCACCTCTCCCCTCCAGGATATGTGTTGTATTTACTCAATAGCATTGGCTCCAATGTCCTCAGAAGACCTACTTAGAGTTAATTACACTTGAAGCTTTATGATCCTGATGCAGTGTGTTTTAAGTGCTGTGAGTTTGAAGGCATCAATGCCAATATAATATGTAGTTTATTGAGAAAAGATCAAAGAGCCTTTAAGAATGCAGGCAAGTCTATGAACTCAACATATACATGTATTTAAAACTACAAACTCCTAAATCATCCATCACCTAGTAACTTTGATTATAAACAAAATCAATATTTTGACCAGTCATCGTAACCCCGCTTCTCCTGAGAGACTCCTATAAACACCACTATCAACAATAAAGATACATCAAAAGTCAACACTAGGTGGCTGTCCCTAATAGTATAACATATGCTAGAAAATCGCATATCTCTTAAACGTGGACATTTTTACTAGTAGGGGAGAAGCAGGTGAACTGGGACGGAGGAGCAGAGGGACAGGCCTAATATATCTGACGTTTCTAAGTCGCTAGAAATTTGCATACCATCACTTGGTAAGGCTTCCCCAACTTCCGTTATTCCCATGAAAAAGAAAATTTGGTTAAGCGTGGGAGATCAGTGTCCCATCTCTTCCCGATGCAGCCTGCTTAGTGTCCCACATCTCCCCAGCTACTTACACTTACTTTTTTATTTGCAGAAAAACACCACGAACATACATCGAAAATATAAAAGGAAGGCAGAAATAGGCCCAAGCAACAATGTTAAAGGCAGTGAAGGAATTCATTGAAGATGGTAAAACAATCCGTAGAACAGCTAAGGACTATGGACTCTCCCGGAAGTGCACTTTGCAAGTACGTTGAGAAATATAAAACTCAGACTGCTCATTGACACCTAATTACAAACATAGCAATGTTTTGACACCTGAGCAGGAACAGATGCTTATTTAATGCGAGAAAATGGCATCAAAATATAATATAATTTGGACTTACCCCTATCAAGACCAGATAATTGGGATATGAAATGGCTTGAACGAGATAGCAAATTTGTCATGTTTTGATATAATGGTCTGAATTCTTTTAGTAATAGATATACTCATTTGATATATGCATTTCCGAACTGTTGAAATAAAATAAAGCAAAAACAGTAAATTAATTCAACGGAATTTCATTAACATATTGCTCAACGAGCTTAAGATCAACAAATCAACCGGAACGGTTACACTTTTCAAACTGAAATTTTATAGCGAATTAAGTTAGATATAAATTGACTTGAGCAATTCTATTTTCCGATAATCTGTTAGGACCAGTTTATTAGATCGTACGCTGAAGGAGGGTAAATATATATGTCCAAGCCAATATTTAAAGACGGCCACTAACATGTGTATATCAGATACAAGCCAGTTTGTGTAAGCGCTGTATGTTTATATGTAAACATGTTAGGAATCAATCAACCGTCACCCAATATTAGCATTTTCGCGGATGGTTCATTATTAAACAGAACACCTACAACGCCGGCCTATCGGTCAACTCTTCATAGCGATTAAAGAATACCAATGTGTAACACGGAGCGGCAGGCTGCACAACAGATCAGCAAACATCAACAAGGTTAAATTAATACCAGCTAAGATAGTAGTCCCGACATTTTCTACTTCCACGGAGAAAATAAAGCCACATAAAACTAGTTGCTGTTTTACGGCCACTTTTGTGCATAAGGCAGGCTAAATGAACCGAGCGACCTCCGACGATAATGAGGCGAAGCGAAGGATGAAACACCCTTTGGATACATCCCGTCCGGAGTTTGAACCCAGGTGCTATTGATCTGTGGCGAACCGCGCTACTGGTTAGGCCACGGAAGCGCCCAAAAATAAAGTTATAGAAAGCAACAAATGTACATTGGAGATTATCCAAAAATGACCAATAAAACGTCTTCTTAGATAGAAAACTCGCACGGTAATCTTTTCACTAAAATCGAACTAACAACTTTTTTAATGCCGGTTATTTAAAAAAAAATTATAACATAGAATAAAACAGTTAATTGATTTTAAGGGATCCTTTTTCAATGTTCATCCTACTTCGAGTTATATAATTCTTTATTAAAACTGTAGACGAGATTAATTCTAGCCATTGTATTTACATATTACGTTTATTACAATTTTATAAAATGCTAAATACAAAACGTGGATATTTTAATTGCGCGTACGTAGAAATTCACATCCCGAACAGCAATCGGATGCAGTGTAAGACATCCTTTATGATTTAATATTCGGTTCTGTTCCCTTTTCGCTCGGCAAGTTCCGCAGACAGTTTGTGTACTGACGTCATCAGCATGTGCTTAGGTATAATTTTACTAGGTTATTTATGGAACATCACAACTCAGCGTGTCAACACTGAATATACTTCAATATTATGCTGTATAATTAATTAACCATATGCTATATAATTAATCAGCCAAATTAAGCTTAACTGTTATTATATTTAGCCTATTCGACAACCCCCGGCCCGTATCTGGCGTTTGTTCCCAACTAAACTAGATCTACGGACTTGCATAAAACGACATTTACATATTTGATTGGCATATAATAGGACAGGAGTAATACAGGTTTTCTACACACAGAAAATTATAATGCACACATGATAATAAACAGGTTCATAACTCGAAGCGCAGCCGCTTAATTCAACGTTGCTTTTTGCCCCGACCGGAAATCAACGCTGTTTGATCATGGCGGCCCAATCAAACACTACCGAGTATTCGGTCTGGTTTTCTTTCGGGTATTGCAATGGTAGAGTTTGAATAACTTTTGATTAAAATTAAATACTGAAAGGGATTTTTATTAAATATCTTACTCGGCTTGAACTAGCACAAACTTCTATAATGGTTTTGTGGCGATGTTTGTTATAAACAAACTGAACTCTTATATAAATAAAGGTGAACTGAAAGATCCGACGCCGACCAGAATCCAGATCTACCTACTTTGCATCATTAGCCAACAACACCCACAGTTGTTATTACTTTTAGATGGGAATGCAATTGTGTCCGTCCAACTTTTAGAGCACATGCAGTCTCCGACAGGAGTGGATATCTGGATCGTTGGAGGTCCAGGAAGCTTTTTATGATTGTCTTCATTGGCTAATACTTAACATTTCTTAAAACTTGTAATTGCCATTCCTATTAAATGCAAAATTATGATATGGAGAACACATACCCTTAATGGACTATAAATAAAATCCAAACATAGCTGGTAAATAGCCTATATACAGCTTCTCAGTGAGACATCTATCGGCCACTACAAGCGTATGAATGAAGTCTTTGTTAGTAAGACGTACATTACCCACCACACCTATCCAAATTTATCTCTAGCTCCATACCGCTGTTTGATAAACAGCGTCTTCTTCAACAGCACACACTCAATTTTGTAAACTGCCGTATAATCATCATCTTTGGTTACCACAATGGGGACAGTCTTATTGTGCCCTATCTATAAGACTTAATTCTACGTGCTGAGCCATATGCTGATGACACTTAATTAACTTTACTTCATCTTTTAAAATATGAGGGAGGCTGATACTCTCCTTCACAGGATTACCTAAATAGAAATTTCTGCCAGATATTCATGCAAAGATGAAAATGTAAAACATTTTAAAGGTGAAATAATTTAGTTTTGAAGATTTTGCACCAAATTATCATTTGTTTAAAAAAAAAATATGCCATCTGAGAGTTTCTCAATTACAATCCTACATTACAATTTCATTTGTATATTAAAATGATTAATTTCAATTGCTCGATATCTTTTGAATAATCTATGGTACTAGCCTTGTGACCAAGTTTTGTCACTATTTACATAATTAAATGCAATTAATAGAATGGCATTTACTTGTATTGTTAAGAGTTTTATTTTTAATTATATTTCTGGAAATGAAGCAAAACAACAATATGCAAATATAATTTTATCTGTGATAATGCATTTAAGTAAACTATATGCACAATTTTTGTCAATAACTGTTGCCAAATTTATACTTTGGGTCTGTTTTTTTATAGTTTTGTTTGATTTTGATTTAACTATGTTTTAATTGGTGGTTTAAAACGCTTTGTCAAAAACCTATGAACCCTGATTTAGTGGCATATATCTATTGGGTGAAGCCTGTGCCATTTCTTTTAAATGCAAACTTATCATCTGGAGAACACATAACCTCAATGGACTATAAATAAAATCTAAATGTAGCTGGTAAATAGCCAATATACAGCTTTTTAGTAAGACATTTATCGGCCACTACACGTGTAAAACGCCAAGCAACATAGTGATTCTTAGACTTCTAACAAGAGACCGTAGTGTAAAATTCAGGCGCGTGGTGGCGCCAGGGGTAAATGGATCATTCTACTGCATTGTCTGTTTATATAATTAAATAGAACTAATTTCATTGTACAATATGATAAGTTGATGAATTAGTTGGTGATCCTTATAAGAAGACATATTAAGTTAGTGAGATGGTTATATTATTAATGGAGACTAGATTAGATTTCTTTTATCATGCATGATACATCGTTTTAATATTGTATTCTCAGCTGTTATAAAGTCCCCCCAAAATGAATAGTCTACAGCAAACATTGTTTTGTTCAGACTTGCCGAGATAATACTATTTTATGATCCATGTTGTCAATATGAAGACGGATGGATGTTTTCTTAAAGCAAACATATCTTATATGACCATCATATAAAATCCTGTATAATGTACACACATTCCAGATGCTTATGGAGATATTTTATCGAGCAGGGTGATGTCCCGAAATGCTTTTAGCGGGATGTCTTGGTATTATCATGAAACAACGTGCATCAAGTGAACATGTTAGACTGAGTATTTTTGTGCAAAATGTTATTGTTTGAAATTAATAAAAACATGTTTTATATGTGTTCGACGGTTGAATTTTAGGCTAACAAGGACCAATATAACCAGTCTCAGGGTTATGAAATTAAGCGCAGGGTCTCTGCATATATCCAGGGGCGTATCTATGGAAAATAGTGCCTATGGCAAGTACTGAAATTGCCCCCCTGCCCCCATTCAGACATCTAAGTCATCTTACAGATAACTTTACCATAAAATCAACTCCATCAAGTTGCACCCAGGGCAGATGCCATACTACCCATACCTTAGATACACCACTGCATACATCTTTAGGTTCACATTCTAAAACATTTTGCGCAGGGTTTTTACTTTATTTGATTCACATTTTGGTTTATGTTATCACAACAAGAAGTACATGTTTTTTTGTATTGTTTGAGACAATTGATTGTCATATTTATTTTATTTTGATTAGTTAGTTTAATCAATTACTGGTAGTTTAGTGAAATATCACTGCACTTTGTGGTTAATCAATTGCCTACAGCTAACAAAGAAGGGAACTTGGTTACAGCCATGTGATATTCCATGAGAACGCTACATCAAGTTGCAATCAGTTCTTAAGCCAGCATGCATTATTACACCGACTAAGATAACTGATCCTTGGGCATATTAAATATCAACTTATTAAATGGCCACATCTTGCAATATCTATGTTTATATCGATGTTTATAATTATCATTTAGCGCGATTGTTCACTTGCAACATACGTCTCTAAAGGTGGTTACAAGATGCTGCAGTCCATTTAAATAGCTGATTTTCAAAACTCACTTTTTAAGAGAAATATATTCCAGTATTTTAAATAAATAATGTTAATGCTTCACTTGGCTAATAGTGTTACAACACTTAACAGCAGCGTAGAAAGAGCTGGGCTTTTAAAGTCCATTACTGTATCATAAAAAGTATGTTAATATTCGGAAAAAACAAATCAGTCAATTTGGTCAGTAAAAGGATAAAAAGTTATTATCTTGCAGGAATATTAAGCATAATAAAAATGTAAATCATATGATGACCAGTGCAGTAAATAACATGAAATCCATAACAAAGCCATGTATCATTAACTAGCCCATCACTACATTTATTAATTATACATAGGACAACACCAAGGAATTATACGAATCTTCATGAACCGACAATTAATTTAGGATTAAAAAAGGGGGCAAATCTTACAGAACAAGTTTCACTTCTTCAACTGCTAAAGCACATAAAATGACCAGTATTATCATTCAAGCTAATTGTACTACAGATTAACATAAAATCACTTATGATAAAAAGATGGTTTGATGAGAGAAGATTACAGTTGGTGTTTCTCTGCCACGTTGTCCTTGTGCTTCTGGCTCTGTACATGCTGTTAAAAGGACAAGTAAAATATGTTGTATGATTATGTACAGGTTTGCAAAATTAATATAGCACTAGTCTAGGTTTATTTATTAACTGGGAGTAATTCAGAAGAGTAAAAATGACCCGTTTATGTGTTATTTCAATTATCGCTCACTTCACCATTTTTGTATGTAGCCATCACTGATGTGATTCTACGATTTTATTTCATCACTCTATCGGGATGCCTTTGTAGATGGCATCATGCTTTCACTTACCCGCTGAAGACACATTCCCGTCCTGACACTGATGTCACAAGTCTGACAGTAGAACCATCCAGCCTCTCTACCAGCAACCTCCGTCCAGGTGTTGGCGACATTGTTAACGGCTATGCTGCTTCCAGTGAAGCCTGACTGCTGAGACTGTTTCAGTCTATGCTGCTTACCTAGAGAATGGCAATCAAACTGAACGTCAGATTTTAAACAGTAAAACTATTATCAATGACGATCCACTGTAAAACCCTTGCTTCATGCAAAAAGATAATTTGGTCCAAAGTTTTGTGACTCTCAAACATCACAAAATCTTCGCCTCAGTATTAACATTTCTGATACCAAATGCCTTATGAAAGCAGATTGTGGAAGTGAGGTGTTAAAAAATGCACAAATCTAAAGGATTTTACAGTCCGCTGATGACATTCAATGAGGTCGCGTGCTACGTTCGACTCTGAGGCGGACCTGAAATGAAAATGGCCAATATCCTAGAATGATAGAAAACGTAACGACGAGTTACTTCTCTATAATTGTAGGATATGTATGTCACCTGAAGGCACTCATGCATCAAGGCAGAACGGCATAAAATCTCTCCAACCTGCCATTGGTTGCAAATATTCAAGAACACCGGCCATATTGGTTAACCATCTGAGGAATGCCCTGGCCTGCAACGGAAGTCACTTTAGTTTGTTTGCTAGCCTTATTGCTACACGAGCGGGCAATGGGATTCTGATATCCACAGTACAAATCTGTACAGTATAGCAGAATCATAATAAAAGATAAACATTTCCTATTGACAAACATGTACTTTATTTTCTGTGGTTATGCTTTGTCAGTAAATTTCCATTTAAAACTGGCAATTTAAAATGGAAATTGCACGAACAGAAACCATGCACCAAGAAACATAAGGTAGGTATATATATATATATATATATATATATATATATATATTCATATATAGAAAGATTTTATATATATATATATATATATATATATATATATATAAAAATCTTTTAAATATATATTATATATTAAAGATTTTGTATATATATATATATATATATATTTATATATATATATAAATAAAAAAAAAATTATATATATATATATATATATAATATATATATATATATATAAATAAATAAAATACAGTGTATTATATTATATATTCTGTATGTGGATTATAATATTATATTTGTGTATATAGTGTGTGTGTATGTGTGTGCGTGTAAATAAAGATATAGACACTTATATACAAAATTCAAAAACTTCAAACACTAATTAGAGAACTTCCAAGAAAACGACAAATGCAAGCAAACATCTACTTGTTATTTCATATATCATGTTTATTTGCTTTTTTCCATAAAGAAACCTGAAATATTTATTCAGATCAGAAAATGTTAATCGATAAAATACTTATTTGCTGTCAGTAGCTCATATTGTATGAGTAAAGAAATGAGATAGAGTTGAACGTACTGCACCTTAAAAGTTATTCACACAACAATCTAAATACACATTTACTATCGAGTCCCTATCGGTTAGGCTACAAGCAATTCTGATCGACAAACCGATGATTAGAAATCGATTTGTTAGAAGGATGTGGCACCTTACCCTGCAAGTGTTGCTCCAGCTGTTCTGCCGAGTTCAGTGTCGTCTTGCAAAGTATACAGCTGAATGGTGTGCCCCAGTCCTTCACGGCGACGCCAGATGGCAAACCTATAACACAGATTATTAGGTAGTTATATCTAAATAACCAGCTACAGATGAGATGATGACTACAGATGAGATGATGACGATGATCAAGTGCTGGGTACAGCTATCATTACGCATGCTGGGATAGGACGATTGATCAATCCAATATCTCTCGGATATACATATTACTACAGATATGAAGCAACAAAGTAATATGATGTCGGCGAAGTCAGATGAAAACACTCTACGGGTTGAGAGAGAGAGTCAGGTTGATAACTACATAAAGAGGGAGGGGGGATAATAACAAAGACAGACGAGCTATCACTTCACATATCCCAAATCTACAGACAATTAAATCAATGTGCTGGTGTCTCGTCATACTGGGACTTGGATTGGGAAACACACACACACGGATGGTATAATAAATATTTTCCATTCTCACCAGAAAAAAGATAACTTTTATTAGCACTTCAAGCAGCATTTAAAATTAGAAAAGCCACCGGAGAAGAAAAGGCTATGGGATTGAAAACCAATGAGCTGTGTTTGTAGGAAATTTATAAAGATATTTGACCTATTTATCCGATTCCCTATATATATAGAGGGTATCAGCTAGGTCATATAGAGGGTATCAGCTAGGTCATATAGAGGGTATCAGCTAGGTCATATAGAGGGTATCAGCTAGGTCATATAGAGGGTATCAGCTAGGTCATATAGAGAGTATCAGCTAGGTCATATAGAGGGTATCAGCTAGGTCATATAGAGGGTATCAGCTAGGTCATATGGAGGGTATCAGCTAGGTAATATAGAGGGTATCAGCTAGGTCATATGGTCCGGGTGATATCAGCACCGAGAGCTTAAACAAAGGTGTCACCCATTTACTCTTTCTAGGATTAGAACTGGCTTAATTTCTTAAACGTAACAAGACATCAAAAATGGCCGCCGCGTTGCTCTTTAATATTTAAGTTGGCCAAACTTTGTTGGAAAGTGACATAACATTTTGGAATAGCGTCATTTCTAGCCTTGAAAAAAAGCTCACTGACACCTCGACAGTTTGTTCCTACAAGCACATTCATCAGGGTAGATTTATTGGATTGTGATCTAATGGATAGATATTCATTCTAATGTAAATGTTTCAAGGCAAAATTTGGACGTACGCGCAAGCAAGCAAAGTGAGATTACATACGAAATGTTAGTAACTAGTAGAATATAGTGGAGCTTTTAAAAAAAAGAAAACTGACACAGATCCAGAAAGAAGAAATAAGGATCATTCTGATGAAGCAAACAGAAAATATGAAGAATGACAAAACCATTCTGCTATTACACAATTCTAATAAGGTTAAACATGAAATACTGAAATATAACCAATTTTTTTTTAACTTATTTTTAAAATTTGGGTAATCATGTGCTACAAAATGGAACATTTTCACATGCCGTTATCAATAAAATGTGTCCTATTTCATCATAAGAACTAGGGCAATTTACAATACAAACAAATGGACATTTTATACATACAGAAGCCACTTTTTGCCGCATTACTCACTATTTCACAACAAAATGCAGGGACCATTCAATACGTTCAAAATTAATTTTTCTTCATCTCAGACCAAAACGTTCCTGATTTCAGAAATGCATAAATTCATTTGTCTTACACCTCTCATCATTTCTTAAATGACAGCTAGTAGATATTCAAGATATGCAACGATGGTATTGTTTTGACAGCCAACATTTCAGATTGGTTGCTGCTTGGGACTGTTAAAGCCAATAAAACCGTAGTTCCTGGATTGATAAAGTGAAGATAAAACATATCATTGGTATAAGATATAACCACTATTAAGAATCAGCAATTTATCAGCAACTAGCTCGTGATGTCTAAAACTCCCTTTGGTAGCCTGCCAGTGCTAGTGCTTTAAAATCAAGACCAGTTTAAGGCCAATATGATTAACAAGCAGTTTAAGGAAGTTACTAAAATCTACTAAACTTCACAAGATTAAAAACAGGAAACATATTTTAACACATGAGATTTAAACTTTTATAATTTCAACAACAAAATTGGCGATGAAAACAAACAATGTTCAAAATCCATAACAAATTTTATTATTATTCTCATAATGCTAGTACAATATAGAATCCTTATAGATTTTCATAAGAGCACATCTGCCTGATTTGAAGACTATCTCAAATAAAAGAATATTGAAAAATACAAAATTCTGTCAGACCAATTTTAAGGTCTATTCTGATTTAATATTGCGAGATAACTCTAAAACATTAGCAAAAACATTCCTCCATTTAGATTACTTTTAATACAATCATTCATTGTATGACACACACACACACACACACTATATATATATATATATATATATATATATATACAGTGGTGGAAAAAGTATTGGACAACTAGTAAATTTCTCCATTTTTACATCATCTTTGTTTAATAAGGTTGTTTATTTATGAATAGCAAAAAATAAATTAAGATATCTTTAAGAAACACATCAATGTGTTTTAGGCCATTTGTACATAAATTTGACAGGACCATAGAATATTTAATAAATATAGTGCAATAACAGAATTAACAATACCGTAAGAAACATGTATAGAGACTTAACAAACATGAAAAATAATCACCATGGATGGCAAATCACAATGAATATGAATTAAATAATACATGATTAGGATATTTCATAAGTCAATATTTGGTTGCTAAGCCGCTTGTACGCACCAATGCCTGGATTCTCTTTTGCATGTTTTCAACAAGGCGTTTGCACGTTGTGGCATGATATTATTCCACTCGTCGACCACAAACCTGCTGAGCTCTTGCATATTTCTTGGTTTACGTTCAGAAACTGCTGACTTGATGATGCGCCACAGATTTTCTATTGGACTCATGTCTGGAGATTGTGCGGGCTAATCCAGAAGCTGGACTCCATGTTTGTTCAACCAAGTCTTGCTAACTCTGGCAGTGTGACACAGAACATTGTCCTGTTGGAAGATCCAATGCTGAGCACATCGGCGATTGAAAAGAGCACGAGCTGGTGGGAGCATGTGATGTTTTAATATTTGACAATACTTGGGCGGATTTATCGTCCCCTCACAAACGGTTAGCTGTCCAACACCTCCAGCACTCATGTATCCCGAAACCATTATGCTTCCTCCTTCATGTTTCACAGTTGCAACAGTGTAAGCAGATACATATTCCCCACATCTCTTTCAGACTCTGACATTTGCTCGGATTGGATATAGCTGGAAGCTGGACTCATCTGACCATAGAATCTTTGTCCAGTGTGCTTGTGTCCAGTGACGGTGTTTTTCACCCCACAGATATCTCTCTCTTCTTTGTTTCTCTATTATCAATGGCGTTTTTCTTGCAATACACGAATTGAAACCATGTTTCAAAAGTTGCCCACAAACAGTTATGGTTGTACGCTGGTCCCCCTGACTGTTCTGGCCACTGTCACTTCAGTTCTGGGGCTGTTTTCTTCCTTTTGGTTCGACACAGGCGAAGCAGAACATGATCGTCTCTTGCTGTACTGCACCTGGGTCGACCACTCCTCCGTTTGTCTTTCAAACTGCTGGAATCTTTTTGATGATCATCCTAGCTGTTGTGCTGCATCCCTCTTCACAAAAATGGTGTTTCATAGCCATATTCGTCTTTATATTAATTTCATTCAATATGTCTTCTCTCCAAAAAATTACATAATTTCTCTTTTTTAATTTATTAATTCTTTACAATTATGATTTATATATCTTATGTAAACAACTCATCAAAATTGTTTTCTAAAACAATACAGGTCAATTTGTTAAGCACACACACTGAAATATGTGCATTATTTGGAAGAAACACAAAATATAGCCTGTGTTCAAAAACATTTCCACCATGGTATATATATATATATATATATATATATATATGCATGTGTGTGTGTGTGTAAAACCAAATGAAATAAACACAGTGATGAGAAGTCTATTCATTAATTTATTATGTTTCATCAGATGTACAAAGAAATAATAATTTCACATTTATCATTCTTCTCACATATCATCTCATACTAAACTACCTGTTGCACTCTCAAATTATGTACAAATTACCTGCATAGTTCTTGTAGTTTACCTGATTCTCTCTCTCTCTCTCACACACACACACACACACACACATATTTATATTTCAGTAAGAAAGGAAAGAACACACCGACACACAGCAAAATATTTCACATATTTATCAACTATACAAATCACTCTGTACGTGGTATATAACTAATTACTACAAATACAGGGGCACGTCTCTCTCACAGCAACATTCTCTACATCTAATACTAGATTACATAAAGATTATAAGTCACAAAAAGGCTGTTTTGTTTTATGAGATGCATAAATTAATTTATTATAGCAAAATCTAACGACTGGTGGCACAGCAATGCCAAAAACAAAATTCAAGCACACACACACACACACACACAAGAGAAACAGAAATTACAGTATTATTGTTACTCACTGGACACAAAAACCAATGAAAACAAAGGAATGTTTTCTTAACCAAATTTCATTACTCTAAGTCATTTTATATCAGAGATGAAATGACTAAAATCGCAATATTAATAAAATTGTCATAATTCTGGTACCATTATGATGATTTGGAGTGTCACGCTCACATATAAACGTTATGACGTTTCGTGAACATTCAACAAAATGCCTTTCCCTCGATATTTAAGTTTCGATTTTTCATCAATCAGTTTGTCTGATAGGGAAAAATTCAGAATTGTACGTTGAGAACGGAATGCTAAAATCCTACTTGCAGATTACAATTATTGAAAATCATTATTTAATTACATTTTGGAAGTAAATCATAATTTTTCTTCCTCAACCACAGACCCTTAAATAAATTAAATACATTTAAAACAAACATGTTTACTTATACGACCGAGAGATGAACAAAAGTACATTATTTCTATATTTAAGATACAGAATATTTGACATGATTCAGGAGTTTGACTTAAAAAGAAAGCACGATTCTGTCAAATGAACTTAAAATATTTTTCTTCAAATTAAAACATTCGGGAATTCACGCCTTCTGCATATAATTATCAAATACCTATTATAACAGTTCAGTGAGAACTGAGTAGATAAACTGTGCACAGGAAATAACATACACTAGGTCATATATATATATATATATATATATAACATATTGATCCGGTGAGAAGACAAATTGTCAGGAAGTAATTTTTCTAGCCCAAATTTTCACTTGGGTTATTGGATTCAAGAGAACAGGACGATTCTGCTTAGCATCAAAGAAACCAAGACGCGAAAATATTGAGATAAATGCAAATAAAACATAAGCCGCCGCAGGAGCGTAAACACAACGCACCAGCCAGAGGCAAAGGTGCGCAGAATGATAACAGTTAGCCGTCATCAACCGAAGATTACATGAACGCTGTGCTCACCTTCTTTTTTAGTCTGTTCAAGCTTCAGCCTCTTGTTATGTTTCATGCCGCGGAAATGCACCTCGGCCTGCTCCTCATTACTAAACACGAGGCCACAGACATCGCATGGAATTCTGACTATCTCCTTTTTGTCATCGCCGTCCTCCGAGTTCGTTCGTGTCTCGTTCGTGTCAACTGAAATGCGTTTTAGAACGGGGCAAATTCGATCAATCTCGCCTGAGATGCGACGACCGGCGGCTGTGCAATACAAACAGAGCGAACAACTAGTAGAGGCGCGAACACACTGGAATAAGGTAACGCCGGTATCTATCTCCCGG
This sequence comes from Paralvinella palmiformis, assembly GCA_025642065.1. Lineage (NCBI taxonomy): Eukaryota > Metazoa > Annelida > Polychaeta > Terebellida > Alvinellidae > Paralvinella > Paralvinella palmiformis. Next base: position 138,978 of record JAODUP010000258.1, on the reverse strand, counting down.
ACGCTGTCTTTGATAGAAGAAGGACAACTAGTTTGGACCAAATGTGATCCGCCGAGAAAGGTCGCAATTTATCCGACTCATCACAATTCTAAACCTACTGAGCATCGGATATCAATCACAAGAGTCGTCAATTGATAATATGATAACAACGAACACTCCTGAAGCCAAAACTCAGAATTAAGACGTTCACAGAAGCCCGTTTCTGCACAGTGACAACGAACAGTATTACACTGGACGAATTAAGGCAGTATCAACTTTTAAGTGTACATATAATTAGTACGGTTACTTTTAAGGACACTCCCCCCGCCCCCAACTTCACTGCCAACGAAACAGAAGTACAGCCCAGAATGACTAAACCAAATGAGAAAACACAGAACTTTAAACGGGGACTTTAAACATTTTTATGCAGAATCGATAAACGGAGGTCAATCCCCTTTGTTAGAGCAATAGTGGAGGACACACTTAAAGTTCTCCCCAATGCCCTTGTTTAACAACTCTTGTACTGCTTATCTGATTGCTATTTGGCTCTTTTGTTTTGCTCTTCCACAAACTGGCATGCGTATTTGAATCTTTTAAATGAAACTTGTTCATTTCAATAACATGATTTTATTCAATAGCAAATTGTTGTAAAGCTTCAATGACAGTAACGCAGCTCTCCGATTACCAAATACATGAGGCCAGTACATGCTACCCGAATGAGTTCGTTTGGCAATCTATACACTCGCGAAGTGATTTTCATTTTGGCTAGTAGTTCAGTGATTTTCACGGAAACCGGAAAAAATATCTATTACAATAAATGCTACAAACACGCATGAAAATGGTCTCCGTTCGCATTAACAGTAGCCAGACATTAAACCCGAACCAACGCTCTAGTAAACAAATGGTCAGACATGACACCCGCGAGGTGCCAAATCATCACTGTTTATAATAACCTTGGTAGCAGCCCGTCTGGCTCTCCTCACCTTGTTCGCCATCGTCGGATTTCTGCCGCTTCAGATGCTTCGAGCCGGCAAAATGTGCACTGGCCTGAGCATCCGAATTAAAAACCAAACCGCACATCGTGCACGGTATCTCCTTCTTCCTCTTTAGCGGCAGCTTGCCGAGAACATTATCATAGACGGCTTGCGACACCGGATCGAGCTTAGACGAATCATTAATACGACCCTGGCCGAACGCCATCTGGTGTTGGCCGCAACTAGAAGCGGTCATCATTGGTGTTGGGTTCATAGCAGAAGCTACTGGTATTGTTGGTATGGCGGAGATGTTTTTTGGTCCTGAAAATGACAGATATGGAGGTGAAGGTGTGGAGGTAAACGGCGAACTTGACGATGGGTGGTAGACCCCAGTTTTTGGCACTGGACTAATGGTTTGCATTGATAAGGCCTGATACTGGTAGCCCGGGGGCAGCCCTGTATTTGTTGAAGCGCCATTGGCGTAATTTATTGACACTTGTTGTCCAAGCATATCCTTAGATGACTGCAGGTAAGAGGTCAGATCAGAGGTTAGAACCTCCGGATTTGCGGCCATAAGGTCGGGGGTCATGGCAAGAGGTTCGGTGGCGGTCTGGGTCAACATGGGCTGTTGGATTTGAGGTGTTGTGAGGGTTGTGGGGTAATACGGACTGAGCAGACTCGACTGCAGATTCTGTCGCAGTGTCTGAAGATTTGTGACATCAGATGGTGAAATAGGTTGATACTGAATGGGATAAGAAGCAACGGGCGAGGCTGCCAGGGCCCCTGGATACGACCTCACTGAGCTGTACTGTGTGCCGTATGATGGCATTTGTGACTGCAGAGAGGTAGCGCCATGCGTAGGCAACACGGGACGCAGAAGTGCCACCTGGGAATTAGTTGGTGACGCTGACTCAGTAGGCAGATGGTGTACGGGTGGTTGAAGCGCAGCAAAACCTGGAATGCTGTTCGGGGTCAGCGCAAGATGAGGCGTGCTGATCATGCTTGCACGTACCTCAACACTAGCGGCCAATGCACGAGCAGGCGTGTACGCGCTGCGTTGTTTCTTCTGAGGCGTGACACTAACGGTCACTGGGCGGCTACCGGAGGAATGAACAGAAAATTTCCTTGCTGGGGAGTGCGGCCGCTTTAGTGATGAGCTGGGTTTGGAGGAAGCAGGTGAACTAACTGTGGCGGTAGTGGAAGACGAGGAACTGGTGCTTTGTTCATTTACACTATTGACACACTCAGTAATCACAGAGTTACACACAGCACCATTTGACACCTTGAAAGACTTGTTACAAGTACTATTAGTATGATCACTACTACTACCACCACTACTACTACAACAGTTACTACTACTATTACTAGAGCTATTATTGCCCGGACAGGAACTAGGTATAATCGAGCCATCCAACTTGGATGTGGGCGTGAACTGGTAAGATGAGACCATGAGACCATTGGGTGGACTTCTTGGCATGCCTCCCACACTGTTTGTTATCTTATCACAGTTGCTTGCTGTAAACCCAACACCATCACTGGAATCTAACACTAAATCTTTATCATTTGGGCTACTCCCATGATCACATTTTATACTCCCCCCATCTTGGTTTTGGCTTTGACTTTGACTCAAACTTTTACATTCCGAGTTCGAATCCTCCATCCTGACCTGGTCACCAATCTCACATGAGGAGATGACCTCCGACCCTTCACATTTGACAATTTCACATTTATCAGTACTCTCAGTACAATTATTACTAGTGTCTGACACATCAGCCGGATGTTCATCTGTTGTGTTATCTTTATTGCTATCGACATTTTCCGGATTATCGATGGTGATTTCCAATTTTCCATTTTCTGATTGGTTGTCCTTTTCACACCTGACTTCCGATGAGCTCTTCTGCTTCTCACAGGATTTTGAGCTGTCATCATTAACACCCTTTTCCCGCTTGCGATTTTTTCTATCCCTAAACTTCCTGTGCTCGGATTCCTTATCGGAATCATCCCCCTCTTTGCCCTCTTTTTTCTTACCTGAAAAGAGAGGAAAAAAACACGCCGTAAGCTAATTGCGGAATAAAGCATTACAACAAATAAGCCAAAGCCTACAGACGGTGATGTATGCCGACAGCTAATGGAGTACATCAACCGATAAAATGATGTAATGACAGGCCTGAACACAAAACAATGCCAGAAGATGAATGAATGATTCTGTGGTGCAATGTGGTTGTGCAACACACACACACACACACACACACACACACACACACACACACAACACAGACACACACACAAAAAAAACATACAATATCATGGCACTGGCTAAGAGCATCAAAATCCATAAACCTATACTTTCATAAATGTATGCATACATAAATTTTCACATACAAAAATCTATTTCAATATAAATAAACCTAAAAATACAGGAATCTACATCTGAACACACACACACACACACGCACACATATATATATATATATATATATATATATATACATAAAACTATATACCCCGTTAAATGAGTCTTAAACATTGATAATAGTCTGAGCTACTTATCAGTCTGTGATGCCCAGATAATCCTTTTTTGTATGGACAATTGTGTTATAAGTTATTAGATAACACCAGCCCTGACATAATCATTACTAATGTAACCCAGTAATTACAAGTGAAAGGGATTAAATGATTATCATCACTACTGTAATAAAAAAATTATAAGTGCAAAGGCTCAAATAATTATCAGCAATACTGTAACCAAATAATTACAAGTGCAAGGTATCAAATGATTATATGTTTTTTGTAGTTAGCTGCATTGTTTGTTGGACCATGAAATCTTAGAAGACATTGGAGCAACAGCAATCTCTTTCTCTCTCTCTCTATCTCTCTCTCTATGTATTAATGAAGAAAGAAAAAAACATCAGTGCAGTTCCAATTAGTGAAATATGATGTGACTAAAACATTGTACTAGTAATAGAAAAGAATGTAATCTACACACAGTAATGTGTAATACAAACAAAAAGGTAATTAATTATAAATCTAGATGACAGGCAACATCTCCGCCACTTAATGATTGCTATTTGTAATCATATATAAACATTAGCTTAACGGCCTGGGAGCACAATACGAAAAGCTCAGTGCAGAGAAATGTACCAGAGGCTGATAACAGGGAAATGTTGAAATATAATTTTCTTGATTTCTTAGGTCTTAAGCCAACATCTGCCAGTGATGATGTATGTTTGCCTTAGCATAGCTGTCCAACATGTGTTTGTTCTTTAGTTCTGGAAAAAGATGTGTTAATTTAACAGTTGCCAAATAGGTCAAATGGGGTCAAACAAGTACAGTTTATATATATATATATATATATATATATATATACATATATATATATCACATGACTATTTGCCTTACATTGCTTAAATTAAATGTTACCGCTTCTGTCAATGAATTTTTTTTTATTCAATAAATTAAATGGTCCACTAGGTGTCCAATCTGGAGCTGATCAGTAGATGTTCATTCAACAATGATTTGTACGGCTACATGATCAGTTGGTACTTGCCTCACGGATACCCAATAAGTTTCGGTTTACACACACGCACGCACACACACACACACACACACACACACACACGCACAGAGAGACAGAGTGAGAGAGAGAGAGGGAGGGTAATAAGTGTGCAATAGATTTAGAGGTCATCTGATAGTTTATTCACTGAGTAAATGTGCTCAGTTAATGAACATGGCCTTCCTGTACCATCACCATCACCTCTACCTATCCATATATCACCCACTCACGGCATAAAACGTGCTGACCTCCAGCAAATCAAATTTCATAGAACGACAATGGGTCAGATGTGACTCGTATCACTAAATCAAGTCGTTAGTGATTTAAAAAACTCATTCACAACATATCGTCACAGGCTAATGAGGTTTCTGAACTTCTGTTACGACAGGGTTATCTCTCTCTCTCTCTCTCTCTCTCTCTCTAACTTTGACCCTTCAACTTGAAATATATACAATCAGCCCTAATTTCAGCTAACACCCGTCTTCAGCACAGAGTGACAGTTACAATTTGAAAAATTTAAGCTCGACCGAGTGATGAGTGATTTGCTAGTTTTAAGACCTAATAGTCTGCTAATGACTAACCTCAAAGAAGATGGCAATTTTTTAAATACAAACAATGGCAAATAGACAGCACAACGTATCATACTGCTTACTCAAGAGTCCTCTCGAAAAGGTAGAAAAATATTAATAACAAAACAAGTTCTGGTTAAATATGGATGGATTCAAATTCAAACGGAGTAGTCACCCTTTCCGGGTTAATCATGCCCATATAATGTTACCTAGGGCAATATGTTGGCTCAATTATTTTATTAGACATTAAATGCTAAAATACTACAGTTCTTATCATATCATATACAAGTACTGGCTAACCGCTACTTAAGCTGATCTTGTCAATATTATTACTATCCGCAATACACGTACTATGTAATCTGTTAAAACAAAACAATGATCCTATACAAACTATGAGATGATATATACATTTTTGTTGTTGTTGAAAATTAATTAAACTATTAATTCCAGCCGAACGTCCCCTGTGCATTTAGTTGAAGATCGTAATGACAAAAACTGAAGCTCGTCTTCATTTAGGTTATCTACTCTTTTCTACGGAAGGATGGCAAAATGGTCCATAATCCTGAGCTTTAACAATGGCTAATGTTGTCGACAATCGCCGGTACTGCTAACACATCTTTTAGTTTTGTATTGTACTGACCATAGCAATACTGTGCGTATCGGTTGTCAGATGTTCGTCTCCAATACACGTGACCTGTCAGATACGTCACCACATCAGTCCAGCTTTCTAACAAAAACTGGTTCGGCTGAAATCACTGACGCTGATAAATCGGACGCTAGAGGGATATCATAAGCATCGATTTCAAAATATTACCAAATTTACATCAATGATGTGCAGGTAGTGGGAAATAAAGTGATACATTAATAGTAAAAAAAAAAATGGCGCGGGCAAATAGTTTACGGATCCCTAGCCTTGCCCAGCAACTGTTAAGGAAACGGAAGAAACATTTGGTATTTGGTAGTGTGAACCTTTCACGGTGGCAGGCCTTGCAGACGTGATCTGTCAGCTGGAATGGAGCAGACAGCTTGGGGGCAGCTAACCAAGACCAATTAGAGTTCCCTTAATTAATGGAAACAGCATCGATCGAGAAAATTATCCGCATATTGGACTCCTCGGCACAACTTAATAGGCGGGCACACCCGGTAAAATGCCAGAGAAACATGTCGTCGTTGTGGATTCTTGGCTCACCGATCCTGATGAGGCACGCCGAGTGCCGGTTTGTACCATAAACAGGAACCTGGGAGTTCCATATTTGAGTTATTGAGACCATCACCGGCGAGAGGGCAAATGGGGACTGCTGACTTACAAACAAACTAATTACGGGCCTGGAACTAGTTAATGTTATACAGTAAGCAGCTAATGGACGCCTGCGCCTTCATGTGAACTGCTGTCAGCTGCATGCTTTTATGCAACCAGATGATTCTCTAATAATTAACTAATTACTGATTAATTAGGAATGGGAGTGGGACGAACTATCCTAATGATATTTCTTCAGTCGAATCCCCACTCAGCTGTCCACGTATTAATTGGTTTGGTATTTTTAATTGATTTCATACAAGACTTACAAAGACACTGCATTAAGTCAAGGCATCATTTCTAATGTCAGCTGTCAATGGTCAGTAATTCTTGGATGTGTCAGAACCAGCAGGTGGTCATGTTTATCGCAGGTGAGACATGAAGCTAATAGCAACTGTTGCCATTATGGACTTTGTGACATAAACCAATACATATAAAACCTGGCTGCTGCAATCAATTTATCCAAACCACATTTATCTAAATACCGTTGGGCTTAAACTAGATGAATAGGCGCCGCGGGGGGGGGGGGTATTATAAACAAGCTCTCTCTCTACACACACACACACACACACACACACACACACACACACCGTGTGTGTGTGTGTGTGTGTGTGTGGTGACAGTTACAAATTTATGTCTACATTAACACAAAGGCACACTTTGAAAACATTAATACAGACTAGTGTACATGCTGCTGGCAATATTGTAGATAATCTTATATTTAACTATCATGCGATCTCTAAATTGTATGGTAAGTCTGAAAGAAGGATCACCTAGTAGCAACAGAATATATTTCTTACGCCGAAACCATTAAAACCATATTATAATGTACTGATCGAAATCTTTTTTTTTTATATTGCTTTGTGATAAATACCCGACAAAGATAATTTAAAAATTATACTGCTATGTATCGTGTATACAGTTATAATCCTTTTGTGACGCAACTAAACACTTACACCAACACGTAACAAGTTTAATACTAATTTCATTTTTACAGCAATATATGCACTGTTTTGTTTTTATTCTAAAAATCTCAAAATTCCAAGAAACTGTTTTAATTCCGATTCAGATACATTAACTTGATAAACAATTGGGAACTGTGGAATGCAGCAATTTAGCTGAAAAAATCCGATGATCCTATGCAAAGAATCATTCAACCATTTCGACAATTAAACCCCAAAACAAACCAGAATTCCTTCTTCTCAGCAAATTTCCACCAGCTGAAGAAGGTGAACACAAGGTCACGCCAGTGTTCTGGCTGATTAGGCGGAGGTTTCTGTTCCAGTGAATCAAAACAGAAATTAGTAAGGCCGAACAGAGACGGGGTGAAACCAGTGGAAAGACATGCGGCAATCAAGGCAAATGAACCTGCAATATGAACGGATCCTCAGTACCTCGGAATTCAGATCAAGCCTATGAGAAATAATTCTTTCTCAACAAATCATACCACACTGGATCAATCTCGATGCCCTATTATCACGCCAATGGAAGCAATATTTGAGCACACTTGATGCAAGAAGACCAACAACTAAAAGTGTTGTTTTTCTCAACCTGCCCTCACTATTTCAGGCACATCTTTAAAGAGCAGCTGTCGAGATTTATGTTTTTATATTCACAAAAGAACTCTATCTGCACAAAGCTGAGTGTAACCCTAACATGATCAAAGAAACTATACCTGTATGGCAGATAAAGATAGAGAGAGAGAGGGGGGGGGGGGATAAACAACAGTAATCAAAAGCTGAACACCCATTATTTAACACCAAACTTAGCAACCTGTAAGCAATGTTCTGATAAAGTAATTTCATCGCAACAGTACCAACAGACAGTCTTTAAACAAAACAGTCAAACGTTACTTACAATGAACGGTAGGAAAGCAATTACCACTCATTAAATTATAAACTCGGAGACGGCCTTTTTATCGCCAGCAAAACATAACAAACCGGTGTCTTCCATTAAAAATATCAAAACAAGGCAATGCAAACTTAATCTAATTTAAACATGAACACACAAAATCAAATTAGATCCCACTGGTAGAAAGCGTAAAAACGGGATTTTTAGCGTAAACCGTCTATCTGTTATATTTTTATATTTTTAGGATTTGTTTAAGCACCATATGATAACATAAAATGGTTTCACAGCAGTAGATCACACAACCACGCACGCACGCACGCACGCACACATACACACATCTATATCATACGCGCGCACACGCACACACACATATATACTTGTATATATACATGTATAACACACACACACACACACACACACATATATATATATATATATATATATGTATATATACATGTACACACCCACACACACACACACACACCAGTAACATATTAGTTAGACTAAGATGGAGAGTTGTTTCAATCTGTAACATTCCTCTCTTGAGACCGTAACATAAGTAATGTCATATCGGTCAGTTTCTTATATCTACCTCACAAATCATCTTGCTGTCATATTAATATGCTTCAGGTTTTAACAATGATGACACAATAAATATGCCTTGAATATATTCATAACATACGATAACCTTTCCAGGTATAATTTAGGGAAAGAGCTTATACCTTAAGTTACAGTATTTAATGTTTATAATCTCGCAACATTTAGTATATGGTGTGTTACTAACGTTAAAAGAGTGTTGCAGTCACATTGATCACATACAAAATACATATACGTTTAAAGACTTCACGAAGTCAACATAAAACCAAACACTTAAAATAAATACACCAGAATAACACAATTAGGAATTGGGACGTGAAATTTGACACAGTAATAGAACATTAATGGTTTTGTGACGCAAATATTTAGCATTGTGACAATGTGTACTGGTGAAAACTAAAAAGCGATCTTAAATAAGTCACGAGGAAAAACGGAAGAACATGGATTTTAAGATATATATATATATATATATATATATATATATATGACAAAATGGAAATAAAATGCTTGCTCTTTTACAACCAATTCTTGTGCACATAATAAGCTAATTGGTCTGAGTGATTTTCGAAGGTAATGAGGGATTGGAAGGTAGATGCTAGAAATCTGTGGCCAACAACACTACCGGTTTGGCCAAATCTGGAGACGCTCTACTTGACAAAAAGATGACACCAGAAAGTGTGTCGAGATGCTTTTGAAAATAGCGACAGAAGAAAACAAGTGAAACCACTAAAAATGTCTTGCTGTTGTCATAACAACGGCAAACCTTCAAATATCCCACAATGTTATTAAGAACAATCATATTCGGGCAAATCACCGCAGAAAGTGAGAAGGGTAGTTAATAGCGGTTGCCTTCACATTCCCCACACTTAATACCCAAAGCTGACCAGGTGTTGTACATGAGGTTAATCAGTGAAAACGAAGTGTCTGGCTGGTCAAAGACAAACAATTCATCACTGACCAAGAGGTACTGATTTACAGAACATAACAACATGCTATCAGTATTCTCTTCCAAACCAGATCAACAAAGAATTTCCTTCTCTTGGAATAGATCACGTGACTATGTCACATGACTGAGTTACATACATCTGTATACACAGGTGGACTTGATTAAAGATGGATCCCGACTTCAAAGGAATAGGCTATGAGAATGTATTTTTATGTTGAGAAGAATTCTTTCTTGTATACCTCTGGGGAGTGACTATATTATATATAGTAGTCAATTTGTGGATCTGTTCAGATATAAAAACCATACATATATTTTGCCGATGTGGGTAACAATCAAGTTTTAACTCAGAAACACTAAACAATAACTGGGATATTAAACAAGTTAATGTAGTGCCTTAATATCACACTGAAAATAACATTCAACCTTTTCACATCTAATAATAATGATGATCAAACAACCTTATAAACGGTATCTTTCTACAATATGACTAAACATAACCTGTTTTATTGAACATGAAAAACACATCATGTTTATACATTTCATTCATGAATGTTTATGTATAATATTATGTAATAACAGGGACTCGGCTAGTGTGATCACACACGAAATGTGAGTATGCTGCAACCACAACTAGCAGAATTTTTATGTTTAGTAAAATATGTGGCCTCTATTTAATGACTCTTTTGAAAGAGTATTGCTCAGGAGAAGCTGAATTATTTACAATAAAATTTTACAGCATCTAACAAAATTATGATGAAAATGTATTACAATTAAAGAAAACCATATTTTGCCCAAAAAGTCAAATAAAAGCCAATCAATTCTTTATAATTTTAAACTCTCACCTGGCAGGGTGTTTTAGTTGTTATTGAGTTAGACGCACATGACATCTACGGAAGATGGTACAGTTATTTGAAGCTAAATATCTGTACGTGCGACATCAGACAGCAATTTTTTGTTATTGACATCCTGTTCAAATGATAAACTTATTGCGTTACCTAATAGTTTAAGTAACCATCTGGCAGTTAGAGAAAAATGTTTTTAAGAATACTAGAAAGAACATCTTAAATAATTGTACAGCTATAATCCAATCAGTATTTGTACATATCTCCACGGGATGGGGAAAGATATTAACGCAATATGTCCACGAGTTCAGCTGTCAGATCTTTTACATGCATTTATTCAACAAAATAATATTGCTTCAATGATAATAATACTTTTAGGATGTCTATTACAACGTTGCACAAATGCTTAGCAATATCTTGTGCAATCTTTTATTCAGTGTCCATGGGGAATGTACCCAAACTACTTCTGAATTCTTTTTTCTTGTATGGAACATCACATCACTTCTATTCTGGATTAGACTTAACAGTTTAAACCTCAATAAATGACGTATGCAATTTCTATATTTCACGAATAATCTGGATATTTATATATCACTTGCAACATAGAACATACACGATACTCGATCCTGAATTACCAGCCCATTGCCATTTTAAAGAATGGCCATAGCCATATAAAGAAAAAGTGGATTTAATTAGGTGATATTTTGTTTTAACAAGTTTGTAATACATGTATATACAAAATGAATTTGTTTATTTTCTCCACCGGCTGTAATCTTATCTTAATTTTTCTTCAGTGAGATTACATTAAATACATTAACAAACAGCAGTAAAATATTCAAATTACACTAATCTAGAATATATCTGGCTTGAAGATTAAGACACAGAGCAATATTAGTTATCTAAAACGTTCCGAAACATATGCATAGCAGTAAACTTATTCAAGCTAAACACGCCAGCAATAAGATGCTCTAGTGATCCAGATCCAAAACCCACACCCAGAACCACAACTCACAGTCTAGGCTGATTGAATTGTTTAACCTCGGCACTCAAGTCACACCTGGGATATATGGCTGAGTGGTGACTCCCAAAGGATACAACTCACAAATAACTCAGGTGCGCGTATTAGACTCACAAGCCGGGAGATTTGTAGTTCAGCGTTGTAAACACCGAGCCTGATGGCGGAGCCCTAACTCATAATCTAGATGCAAAATTTACAACCATAACACACACATACACAGACACACACAGACACACACTTAAAAGAGAAACATCTATCATAAACCTTAAAGACAGCATATAATTATCTTTTCGTGTCCAGAGAAACTTATCACATTAGACAGAACTACGTATATAGACTAGTTAATAATAGTTTGTAAGTCATCTGACCTTCACATATTTATCACGTCATTTCATAGGGAGCCAAACGTGAAATTGCCACACTCGGGACAACAAGGACATTGACATGTGTCAGTATCATACTAGATCCTTCTCTTTTGCCCCAGTCAGCGCCGAATGAATAAAACATCAACACCCTCAGGCGTTCTTATAACGAGACAAATTTAACTCGGCATGAAGCGGCCAGAAGAAGCAAAGCAAGTGCCCTTAAAACAGATCAATACTACTGCATGCCTTGGACCGGACGTGGTGGTTTACGTTCTGGATAAACCCGGAGACATTTATGTCTGGATCACTCTTCAAAACGTAAGAATAACAAGACTGATATTCTCGCCCGTGCTATAAGCTCCTCGACCAATGAGTAGCGAGATTGGCCACATTCCTTCAGCCGTTAACCATTGGCGTTCAAATTTCAGCGCCTATGAGCTCTGATTCTGAGGGGTGTTTCGTCTACCACCTCACCTCATTACTTGTGGAGGTTACCCGTCTCATTTAGGTTACCGTGTTGACAAAACTGGCAGTAAAACGACATTCCACATGACATCATCAGTGGTATATTATCACAGCTTAAATCGTTATTTCATATTTAATATCGAACATTATCGATTACAGCTCAACCCTATTTAGGTGTTCATTTAAAGGTCCAAACAATCAGAGCCACAGATAAAGCGAAAACTGAGCACAGTTAAATTACTCCACATAATCAAACTATAAGAAGGCAATTAAAACATTTGTGTATAATGATGTTTTTTTTATATCTGTTAACACTAATTTACAGATATAACCTTACAAGCAGTTTTATATATATATATATATATATATACATATATCATCTTCAGTCATTATCAGTCCACTGCAGGACGAATGCCTTAGCATGTTGCATCCAATCATATATATATATATATATATATATATATATATATGATGTCGACACCGGCCGACTTAACAACTACCATCGGACAAGTTTCGATTAAGAGTGAGTGTTTCACACGGATAATCTCCTACAACAGTGGATGAATATGGTTAACTATTGACCTCTTCAGCTTACAATAGCCGAAAGTGAAGCGTTCAAGTACTGCGCACAGTCCCAGCGAAGCGGTACTACCTCTTCGTGAATCTTAACACGAGAGGACAGTGTTGATACGTTCTGCATTATTAAACAGCGCAGCTCTACAAATGTTTTACCACTAGTTTCACAGAAGAAACTGCTTGAAAGGAAGCTGGTGAGAAAATACAACACTGCCACACTTGGACAGTTTAAACACAACTTAAGTACAAGTGACACCGACACACCTCTGACACTAAATAGATGTAACAATTTCTTGCGAACAAAACACCCGTAATACATATACCAGCTGCCTGTAACTTACTTTGAACAATCCTGATTTGTGTTCTGGCCCGGTCCTGTCTGATGCTAGATTTGTCTTTTTTCTTTCTTGTAGATTTACTTTTTTGTTATTAAGAACTTGATTTACTAAACGTTGACCAGGTGTAGGGCAAGCTGTTAATTAATGATTACAAGGGTGTTCTTGAGATGGAGCTTTCAGGGTGCAAGCTTGTATGTATCTGTGTGCGTTAGTGTATGCGTGCATGCGTGTGTGCGCATTGGACACTCATAAATATCTGTCTGCATCACGTATCAAGGTGAACGTTTCTCCTGACAAAATCAGGAACCATTATAGGTCCAGGTTAATAGGCGTCTGGATCTGACAGCAACAACAGATGCGGATTACTAATTATATACAACGTGTATTTATATAGATACAATGTGTGTGTGTGTGTGTGAGAGAGAGAGATGGCTGGGTTAAATCAAGTTTAATATGCAGTGTTTTAGGACAGCAAAATAATAACTGAGTAACCTGATCAGTGAACAAGTTCACTTTTGGATTGTCGTAAATTACGGTATTAAATATTATCCCGGTTAGGAATATAATAGAAAGTGTTACAACACGTTCGGCAGCAATAGTTAATGTAATTGCAGAAACAACAAAAATAACTGTCATACAGCATGAATTTCATAAAACAATTATTTGATGGAACCACTAATGATCCCTTTGTCCAACATACATTTATCAAACCAAACAAAACTGACTATCTATTTTTAAACTAAATCATTGTGTTACAGTTAAATCTGAAATTAATAAAAAAAATTTTTTATCTATACACATATATCAAATTAGTTAATACTAGTAACTTATGTTTCAAAATAATTTGATAAGTAGCAATTACTTTCACTGATAGATGATGATTGATGTTTTACGGCCACTTGTGTGCACCTGGTAGGCTAAATGGGCCGAGCGACCTCCAAAGGTATTGAAGCGAAGTCAAAGATTAAACACCCTTCAGATATTCCCACGCTAAGATTCGAAATCTGTGGTCCAACACGCTACCAACTAGCCCACGCATGCGCCCCTTTGAACGATAGATTGTGTGCACTATTGTTGTTAGTTATGTGCCAATTCACAAGTATACTGAATATTATTACACACTTTCAATGATAGATTATGTGTAATATTATTCAGTATACTTGCGAATTAGGACATGACTAACAATTTTTGAGGGAAACACCTAGACTGTTTAATTACAGGAGACCCACTCTCTCTCTCTCTCTCTCTCTCTCTCTCAGGCGCGCTCGTACACACATAAATCATCTACTTTACACAATAGAGAATTATCAGACCAAAGTGACGAGATGACATCGCCAAGCTGACAGATTTATAATACACCAAACACCACGTCTCCCCACCTGATAGAGGAATACCAAAAAAGAAACACTTTAATTTTAACATTGTGACTTCCTTCCATACAGTCCATTGACAAGAGTACAGTGGAAATATCAGAGTTTGGGTGAAATCATTTTGTGTTCTAGATGAATGTTAAGGTAATTTAGCTCATTGTCAGTGTGGCAAGAAATCAGCCGACTTTTAATAAGCCAAAATATTTTAACGTAGGTAATGCATATATAGTAACACCAGGTTCATCCACCGTACCCCGGGGGGAGGGAGGGGGGGGAATGATAATTCACGACTTGATCAACTGTTCATGAATGCTCAGTAGCCAGATATAAATCAAAACAAGAGATGACGCTTTAAAACTAATCCCTTTATACAATAACAATATCAACACAATTAGTCATTAGCGCCAACTGCGGACCGCGAAGAAGATTTACTGTTCTGAGGAGGCAAGCTAGAAATATGACGGACCAATTTCCAGGCTAACACACAAAAAACTACACCGGTAAATATAACAACAAACAGTTTTAAAACGTTGGGATGATGAGTGAGAATACCCATCATAACTGGAAAACAAATGAAACAGCAGCAGCTGTGTGTACGCATTTCAAGCGAACATGATATTAAGTTAAGAGTCAGCCTTGACTTGTTCATTAACCATCCGCTATTAATAGTTAACCCAGAGCTGAGAGATATTCTAGGATCAATCACCGTCGAAGTGTACCGAAGGAAGCACTCACTCCGGGTAGCGCGGCACTCCCATAATTAGATCATCAACTACGGGGCACTTTATTTTTAGCTCGATAACTACTACACAGATACTGCCACATAATCCCCGAGTAGATGGCATTGAACTTGCACTTAACCAATCGATTCTATTATTAAGTGGTCAATACGATACACGACAGAGCAGACGTTACCCGCTGGCGCACCGGCCAAATGCAGCATACATCTTCACTCCTGGCTAATAACTCAACCCGAGGCTTGATAAACATCTGAAGAATTGCAGTGACATTATATTATGTAAAATTTGTTAGGCCCCTTGCCAGACGCCAATTAGTGTAGCCCATGCTATAAATAACAGCTAATTCTGCTCTAATTAAAACCAGCCTACTGTTTACTATCAGTAGAAATATTATTGCTGGTATTCATCACTGTCTTACTTTTGAGAGGTATGTAATAATTAGTTAGAATTTAAAAAAAGTGAACGAGTTACGAGTTCGCAGGGCACAGTCTGGTCAGAGCAAATTAAACGGCAGCTGAAAATAGCAAAATACTGTCACGAAAGTGTAGATGTTCATATCTCAGAAAGCTAAAGGGTACACAAACATTAGACTTAAGTAAAGCTGATATCTTTAAAGCGAGAATGTTGGATATAAAAAAAGAATATAAAAACCGTTTGAGTGAATAAATTATTGTAAATGGCCAACTTCATGAGATTTGAGAGGAGTCAACGAGTTGAGTTGAGTTGATTAGTCTTCTGAGTGCTGTGTACGGTGTCCGTCTTCGGAAACAAATCCCAAATACGGGAATGACTCAGATTCAAACCCTGGCACCTGGAGGTTTGCAGCACTATGTTCTAACCACTGCGCCATAAGAATGCCAAGTCGCTGAGTGAGTGATTGTGTCTGTGTGTGTGTGTGTGAGTGGTTTGTTTAACCCCAGTGCTGATACTATCTAGAAACATTAAGTGCAAATATCCAACTGATGGATGAAACCTCCCACAGACAAAAACAATATTGCAGACTTGCAATATCATACACCAAATAAATCTGTATAATTACTCTCTCTCTCTCTCTCTCTCTCTCTCTCTCTCTCTCTCTCTTATATATATATATATATATATATATATAGAGAGAGAGAGAGAGAAAGCGCGCGCGCGAGAGAGAGAGACACGTCATACAACCTTAAAATAATACCCACAAGTACACAATATAAAACAAGTGCAATATATTAGAGACACCAAATTATATTACGTTTTCTGGTGGGTACTGAAGCTGCTGCTCAGCTACCAGTCAAACGGTATTCCCTAGCCATCTCATAATTGTAGTTACCAACCATGCGTGATAGATACTCTTTGAAGATCAGGCGTATTTACTAATAGGTGTTAATACAGTTAACCCACTGCATGTTTACATCATATTCATAAGAGGTGAATGAAATACGACCAGTTTAGATAGAAGTACCAAAAAGTGCAATACGAACGAATAACGCTAAATAATTATAATAACTAAAGAGCCCAGTAATTTTAGATGAGGGTATCTGGAAAATAAAATGTACAGCTTCTTGTCTAATTGGTCTAGACTGATTCAAAAGAAGTCTGTTTACCAGACTGATTGTGTAGTATTAGACAATGAAGCACTTAAGGTGAGATGTGAACAATAGAGGTGCTGTTTGTATTGACTGTAGTCAATTTCCCTGAACTGGGGCTAGTAAAGCATATCACTTAAAACTCATTAACTAAGATATATATATATATATATATATATATATATATATATATATATAGATTGTCTGCATATTAAGTTAGCCTATAATGATGTGCCATTATGACCCCAGTGTTCAGATAAATCCATTTTGCATTATAATAAAAGTAGTTCCCATGTAAATTTTGATATTACTATACAAGGACCATATATATATATACACACACACACCCAGTATAGAATAAAGTGTAGGTAGAGATTGGTAGATCATTGATGGATAAGTGTCCTGTTTATGCTACAAGATGATGATGATTGATGTTTTACGGCCACTTTGTGCACAAGGTAGGCTAAATGGGCCGAGCGACTTCCAAAGGTAATGAGACGAAGTGAAAAACGAAACAACCTTCAGATATGCCCACGCCGGGATTCGAACACGAGTGGTAGTGATCTGTGGTCCAGCACGCTACCGCTAGACCACGGAGGCGCCCAAGACAGCAGGTGAAGTAAGGCTCATGTGCGCCATTTTAAGAGATAAATACAATAGGGACTATAAATTATATCAAGTGGTTGTGATGTGTTTAACTCTGATTTAAAAGTTAATTATAATAATGCAAAGATGTGGAGTTAACTGACTAAAAATTCTGAGGAAGGCTACAATTGTCCAAAGAAGGAGTGTGCGGGGGGGGGGTCTAAATTACAACAAAAAGATGGCACATAACGAATCTGAAGGGAATTTAAGAAAAAGCGAACTCACATTAGTTATACTGGAACCGATGTCTTCCTTCCGGCGTTAATCCAATACCACCCGTTAGACGTAGTGTGGAATAAATAGGATTGGCAATAATCAGACCCCGAAGCAACACCAATTAATATCACAGAGAATTATCCTCTACAATAATAAGGCGTAGAAAAACGCAGGTACACGGCTACGGTGCAATTGTCTGAGCATGCTTCTGGCCTGGAAATATTATTCTTACAGCACAATTCAATTGAGCGTACTAATTTTAGCAATTAGTACTGCATCATTAAAATCAAACCACTACTGGGTTCTTTTACTATATAGCCTGGTGATTAAAATGGACTGCGCCGCGTATGAACATATTATCAGGTTTTTCTCTCGCTTACAGTGAACGATGATCAATATGGTTGCAAGAAACAGCTGAGAATGTTCAACAGAAGATTCTCTGCAACACGAAGGAAAATATTTCAAAAACCTTGAACCTCCATCAATCTGCAAACTTCCTAAACATATACACACATATATTTTAAATAAAACGTTAGTTATGTTTGAAATGAGCAGGAAATAAATAAGTGCGTGTGCGCGCGTATGGTGTGCGTGTTTAGCAGTGTTGAATAAGAGTCTAGACAAACTCCCAGAGAATCTCGAACATATATATATAATGTCTCAGTAGTTCCTTGTGTGCGCGCGCGCGCTGATATTATATATTATCGTAGTGTGTGTCTAGTTGTATATGTTTCTTTAGGTGTGTGCCTACTTCTCTACTGTTCTCAACTTGGTTGTGTTCCTATCACCAGAAAGTCTGCCTTGTCCATAATTATTTCAACAAAATTGGGTCAATCCGACAGACAGACAGACACACCGGAAGAAATAGAGGGAGCACTGCACTCTACGCTCTAGTTATATTTATTATTTAGTACCATTAACATCAAATAAAAAAAGTGTTCATGTTTTAACTTTCACATAGTACTCTAGCTACATTAGATACCCGGAAGAATTTCGCCCTCAAGTGAACTGACAAGAAAGGACACGAAGAATGACCTGGACACTCAAAGGGACCCGTCTTGATCCCTTAGATATTCTATAAACAAACACCGAGGTTTGACCACTCTACTCCAGGCCTGAGAACTCTTCTGGGGGCACCTTTCAGCTACATTCTATTTGTTGTAGCTTGTCTCAGCGCTGACATATGGGATTGCTGGGCTGTCAATCAAATAAACCATTCTTGGTCCAACTCGGTGATAGGATCCTGATGATGGCCACACATACACACACACACACACACACTTTATCTCAGTACGAGGGGGGGATCTGTTTCAGTTCTAATGGTTGAACACGTCTTTTGAGTTTATCTGATTATCCTACAGTCTCCATTTTGAGGTTATTATCATGTCAAGAACATTTTTTGTTCATCTTTATTTAAGAGAAATCAGAGCCGACACGGCACGTCGGAATTTTCACAATACGCATCAATAAGATAATGATTGTGCTCACTCCAGTGCCTCCATCCAGGTAGTACATCAATTTATGGACGGGGGATTATTTTTTTTCAGTGAAGAATATTAGTAGCTATATTTGCTGAATATTTACTAGAGAGATCTCCGAATCCTTTCTTTCTCAGGCTGCCATTATGTCAGTAATGCGAGTAATCGTCGGTATATTGGCTTTGTTAGTTGCGGCCATAAATAAAATAAGTGTGGCTCTGATTATAACTGGTAAATATACAAATTATGTACTGTATTCATTGTCTGGCTTAGTGTCTATCGTGTCTAACGGTCTGCTTCGGTCAGGGATAATATTTGTGTACCAGAGGGAGTTAGTAAACCCAAAAAACTCTCTGGTCAGTGGGGCCTTCTATTCTCGGCAATATCCATCTGGTTGAGTTCATGGTAGCACAATATAGTATTTGTTCCCAGGAGATTTTTTGTTAATGTTCTATAGATCATACGCCCGTTACTGCACATTGTCAGTTATGTTGCCACGGTTGGAAGCGGTCACCATGGGAACAATGACCGATATCATTTCCACGAAGAAACAATATTTTCAGGGTTGTCACATGACCTTTTCTTTTCCTATTATCATTTGGAGGGGGGAGGGGGGAATTTAATCGGGATAACAAACGATTTATCATTTCTTTCTAGGTAGACATTCAGTACAACAGAAACTTTCATTAATTAAAAATGACTAAATATGAATGCAGATGAATTCTGGAGCACCTGTTATCATTTTACAGGCCATTATGTTTCAACATCACACAATTGTATTACACAGGATGATACAGGTCTGTGCTATCTCTGTATAGATGAACAAAGTTGTCCTCTTCGATACTCGGTGCTCAGTAACTCTGCAGATGCTGAATTATGGTGCTTACCAGGCAACCTGCCTTCAGTACAGTTGCACATAAATGGGAGCCATTATCCAGACAATGACCCGACAACTCTTTTGAAATGTGTCTAATTCTGCCGACCCGAATGGCGCATGAATCACGTGGTGACCTACGTAATAAATGGGAACGGGATTCAAACCAACCCCCTCACTCACCTTAGCTGTTGTTATGTTGCATTCTGGACGAGAGATGGTCAACTAGATATTCTGACAGAGAGGTTAACAGACCGCCCCCCCCATCTGATATTATCATTTTGACTACTGTATTCCAGTAATTACGAGTTGAAGGTACCTGATGATTATATGTTTGTGTTGTTATTTTGTTGCCATTGTTCGTTGGGCTATGAAATGTTAGTAGACCATAAAGTAACAGTTTCTCTCTCCTCTCTATCTATCTCTCTGTGTGTGTGTGTGTGTATGTGTGAAGTACAGAAGCACATGCAAAATTGTGAACATATTTCTAAACGTCCGAACATCCATTACCAAGGTTTACCGCAATTAAAATGCTCTTTGCGGCAAACGAAGTTCCGGGCATACTGCAGAAAATAAGTACACCACTAAACGTAACACCAGTACATGCAGTACAGGCTATCACAACCAAAAATGGTACAAAACTAAACTGGGGTATGGTTTTTTTTTTTGGCTTTCAGAACAATCATACACAATTTACCAGCCAGCAGCATATCCATAACTTGATCTATTAAGTGGTAACCGTCTCCCACCGCGACATTCCTATCAACGTTGCTATTTATACAATTGTATGACCAGACTTTCAGATAAACAAACTATCTAATAACATATATTGATAAAGCATTAACATAAATTACTTTAATTAATATTAATGAGACCTCCAAGGAAAACCAGGAATGATAAACAGCCCATTACCATCGTACACACTCAGTACTTAGCTGCTAGATTGTATCTGACTGATTGTGCTAGTTTTTATATGGTAATTACACATCATCACTGAATAAATTGTTTTTGTAAACATTTCAAGAACTGCCATTAGGATAAATTAGGCATAGTTTGCTTATTGGTGAATATTCATGAATAGCAAACAACAATAGCTAGTTGTACAGCACAAAACTGCATCAAATATGTGTATTAGGCATATTGGTAATATGGTAGATTGGATCGTTAACAGGTGTTCAGTCCGATTGCCACCGTATGACCCATTCAAATGGACAATGCAGTTCAATGTGTAAATGGTGTGTGGACTTCCTGGAAAGTCATTCCATTTATAAACGTTTTGTATACTGTCTGGAACTTAGTTTACCTGAATGTAAACATATGCTGGAGAAATGTAGATTTCAGAAGCTGTCAAGGGTCAACTGATGTTAAGCGCTGTATATATATATATATATATATATATATATATATATATATATATATATAATAGCTGTATGGTTACAATTATTCTTTGTTTATTTATATAATTAGTTACATTACACCATTCATTTAACCATAAATATTGGATATTTTAAGAGACCTGAAAGAAGTCACAAACTACACTACACAGGCATGACAGTGGCATTCGGAAGAGAGAAAAAAAACGCTGAAAAGCAGGGAAGAAAAAATTCCTGAGCAAAGTGAGACACATGAAACAGGGCGTGGAGGAGGAAATTTTTGGTTTTATGCATGTTTAGGATAATCTGAGACTACTCGAGCCAGGAAACCTCCTGAACAAGATGATGTCTCTTTGCACAGTCGGTTACTTCTCTGGTGTACTCCTGATCAAGTATATATAACTAGGCTTGAGCATATAAATTGTGAAGATGATTGATGATGATGATTGACATTTTAGGGCCACTTCTGTGCACATGGTAGGCTAAACGGGCTGAACGAGCTCCAAAGGTAATGAAGCGAAATCAAAAATGAAACACCCTTCAAATATTCAAAGATTCGAACTCAGGTGGTAGTGATCTGTGATCCAATGCACTACCAGTTAGAACACAAGGTGCCCATATATGAATTGTGAAGGAATTAGCCTAAATCCCATTCTTCCATATTAATATAATAATAACTTATATTAGTGTTAACCAACTCTATCCAGTGATCCATTAGAGTACTGTGCTGCAAACTATCAGGTTGTAGGTTTAAATCTGGATCATACAGGTACCGCTGTTTGTGGGCCATATTTCCCTAGAGAGTGGGCCTGTAAGTCATGCCAATATATCTCAGGTATGACCTATGCCAGAGGCACTCAACTCAATTCTTGGTCTTCACGGATTCTATGCCATTAGGTATTGACAACAGCTATTCATGAGCAATTCAGATTTATTTCAGTAGGATGAGTCCTACAACACATCTACTAATACATGGTTCCCACAACCAAGGAAAAAATACTTTTCAGAACATTTCCAGGACCAAACTACCATTTTTCAGGACAAAGTATACAATATGAAACCTTGAAAGGTAATATTAAAGGTAATAAATCAAGATATGTGCCAAAAAGCATATATTTAATCAATGTATGATCAATTAGTGAATTTTTATGGTATAGACTCCAGACCTCCCCCTTCTAGCTGTTTGATCCACTCAATTTTATTTAAGTTTTAACTAACATCGGATATCAAGACTCTGTACCAGGTACAGTGGATTCTTTTTCACATGCAATATTTTTCTAGGACATTTGCTGATTTTGTAAAATTCCAGGACACTTGCAGTACTTGGAAAATGAATTCGTTATTTTTAAGGTTTTCAATGATGCATGGGAACCCTGTACTACTAGTACTTAGTCCGAGTATTAACAGCATTATTTGTTACATATATTTGTTAACCAAAACAGACGAACACAGGTACCTCTCTTACTGATGCGATACTAATATCGCCACTGATGTTAAAAGGTTTTTAACTCTACTTCTGGCTAATATAGTCATCTTATTGTGCTCTTTCATTACGTGCCTTACCTGAGAGAAGCAATAATAGCCTGTTTTACCAGACAATTGTCTAATTACCTTTTTACAAACGAACTGTGGTGGCATCTATTGATCTGAGAAAAAAACTATCTTAACAATAACAACAGCATCAGTTGGTAAAACTCGGCCACTTGGCAACAAAATTATGACATTCTCCATTCCAATTCAGTCTTTCCTATTTAAAATTTAGAGTACCACATTGTTTTGGTTATTTCCATCATCATTATAATATCTGATTACAAACAGATAATGAGATTTTATCATCATCATCATCATCATCAGTAAACATACTCTAACTCTAAGTATGTGGTGCCATACTGACATGACGTTAATATGGCTATTATTCAACGGCTTTCGAGCTGGTCTGCAAAAAAATCGATGTGAGATCCAATTTCACCTGCTAATCAGAATTTAAAACAAGAACGTCTCCGAACAGCAAATGAATCTAATGAATTCCTCCGCAGTATTCCTAGCTAGGTTTTTCAAGGTATTTCCCACTGGTCCGGGAAGGGTCCTGTTTAGCATGCTAACCGCAATGGTGCTCGCCATTAATCTCCTCCTAGAATAGGAGCCCCGGTAATACGGACAGCACGATAAATATCTCATTTAATAAGAGCACGCCAGGTAGAATACCACACACGGGGAGACATGTCTTGGCCATGAACGGTAACGTGCAGAGAACACATCGGCGAGATACTGAGATCAAATAGAAACCAGATTAACGCCCAGCGTAAATCTCCTGGGATTAATCTGGCAAGAATCCTGCATTATTAATGGCTCTCGTTAGCAAAACCTCCGATAGTCCTGTAAAACAGACAGGTAGAAAGGGTAGCTTCTTTACTGCGGAATACGACATCGGGTTCATGAGCCTGGACCACTTCATCAATTATAATACACACCAGTAATTGTTAAATCAGTTCATCGGTGGTGTCAACTTATTATTAGACTTAAATGGTTCAGTTTTATCTCTGCGTATGAATGAATTTACAGACGCACAGGCCTAATATCAGTTTGCGGCTATGAGTTGCGGATGGGCTGCACACTGGTCAGCCATCAGAGCAGCAGTTCAGTGTCCTCTGCTATTACCAGACTATGTATTCTACCACTGCCAGCCGTCTTTATCATTTGATCAGCTTCGTAACGCTGCCAGTTCACACTGTATTCGACATTCAGACCTCCTTTACGTCCTGCCATTACCTTGCCTGTTTCAGTATGATGCGCTTTCACAATGGCCACCACCCGCGACTTAGGGCCTTCACACGCTACATAACCAACAAGCGATAGATTTAGGTTTCTGTCAGGTAAATAGTTTACCACTAGAACGTCTTATCACGGTTAGCTAGCACCTTCTGATTGGGTTACCACACAGCGTTCATCAGGATCGGATCCTCAGCATTTAAGAAGCCAATGCTGGTTGATGGGATCATACGGAGATGAAGAAAAAACTGTGGAAAGGTCTGAATGTAGATAAGAGAATGATGAAAAGGAGATAATTTGATGAGAAGACTTTCATAACTGTGCAAACACACAGCTTTCAGATAAAAATGGAAACCTATACACGCAATGTGTGTGTGTGTGTATACGCGCGCGTGTGTGTGTACGCGGGTGTTATTTCAGGAAACTACACTATATAGTAGTAATGTGTGGCAGACTAGCCTGTTTTATTATGTCTAGAAAATTAATCAATTTATTTACAGAGTAAATTTATAGTTATGGGGTTTTACATCTACCCGGATGTTAATGTAGTTGAACATTTACAAGAAAATATCATATGGTTTTAAAAAGCCAGGATTATTTTACTCACTTCCATTACCTTCTAGTAGTTCTATATCAATGGGGGGGGGGGGAATGACACTAAACATGCTCAAACCTAGCAAGATACTGGTTTATTAATATACAACAAAATTAACAGAAACTGGTAATGGCGGGGGGGGGGAGGAGCAAGAAATGAGGTTGTATCCCATGCCAAATCACATTATGTGATCAAATCTGATGTCTTAACAAAGAACACAGTAGCAACCATGGAAACTAGCCAGTTCTTTGTTCCAAAATCAACTTTGATTATGTAACATAGCAACAGCACCGAAACACACCTAGCAGTAACAATCGGCTTAATTAGGACCTCTCAATCTCTCTCTCTCTCTCTTCTGTGTGTGTGTGTGTGTGTGTGTCTGTTTCACCTGTACTGTCATGAAGCCCCAAAATGCTGAAAACCACATAAAAATTGCCAATCAAATAACGCCATTTGGAGTCAGTTCTATGATACGTTTATGATCCTAATAATGACACACACACACACATACACACACACACACACACTGATGTAATATTTGAAAGAAATTAATAAAATGTTTTTCATCATCATCATCACAGTTGAGATTGGCCTCATCAGGTTATCATGTGTTCATGAGGGGGGGGGGGGCCTCAGGTAATAACAAATCTACACCTGATGATATCTCTTTATATAACAAGTATAGATGAACAGACTGTCCTGAATTGATACAACTTGACCTAATCATATCGATAATATTTAATAAAATACAACGTACAAAAGTTTCCCACCTCCACCCACTAACATGTGCCTGTCTTTTGGGTAATTACTCGTTCCAATTTAAAATGATGTCAGCTACAAAAATTCTACCATTTTCACCTACCGCCAACTGATCCTCCCTCCCTATAACAGCCTAAGTGATCCAGTTACAACAAACCCAGCCCCCACAGAGCCAGACAATGTGTCAGAAATCCAAACTACTGGTCCGACTTGTACCACAAAATCCAACCTTGGGTGGAATGTACTTCTGCTGTGTGATTTTCTCAACGTAAAAAACAGTCGGACAAGAGCTTCAGGTGTAAAAAAACTAGAAACTAAAATCTAAAAATAGCTAAATAAATTGTGTACAAGACTTGGAAGCCTAAAAACTCTTTAATACGCCATATACAATGGCCTGCAACTCTTCTAGATTTGAATGCCACTTAAGTTAGCGGCATCAGCGGTTTATTAAGTTTGAATAAATACAAAGAATTGTTTCTAAATACAGGACAAAAAGAAGAAGAAAGAAAGAAAGAAACAGACGCAAGGCACCGAGAATTCGTTGCCAATGCTATGATTGTAGGTTAATCATTATTTGTGGCCAATATTATGGAAAATATTCAGGTAGCAGTTATTCTATTACCATGGAGATGACGTACCGCAAACAGTGCCAAGGTCACTTACGAAACGAGGTAAATCAGAAGCGGGTTTATGTCTGGGAGGCATTCCATTCTTAGGCTCAGAAATCTAATTTACATCCAGAATAAATGTGAATTAAGCAGCGCCAATGTCCAAGAGGTTGCCGTTCAGCATTTAACGTTCATAGGTAAAGACCGTAAGCCAGTCGCTAATAAAGTGGCCTAAAAGTAAGTGCTATTTACGATTCCGTTCATTGCCCAGTCAAATGTCCACTCACTACTTAAAACGTATAATCCTCATATATGATTAATCAAAGTGGGAATTTCCGCGCTTTCTCAGTCCGCAAAATATCCTGCCCTAAGACCTAGCACTCGGAACATTTTACCGACGCAAGATATTCGATGGAAGCTGATTGAAAAGCACATTATCAAAGCGGCCGAATTAACCTCTAATTTCGGTATTTGTTAATAAACGTTTCGGGGCAGAGAAAACCTGCCAAGGAAGATTAAGAATTAGCCGCCGAAGATGATAAATGTCTGAAGTAATGATGTCAGATGACAAATGTAAAACGATAGGCCAACAGTTGTTAGTATTAATAAGAGAACCAACCAGGCTGATCGGAAACTAAATGTACTGAGATAAAGAAATCAAATAACGTTCGTAATTGGGCCATCAGTCTGTTAAAAAGATTCCAGCCAACGGCAGCAAAAAGTACAACCAGTAATCAGTGACGTAATGGAGTTGGACTTTCGGACAGTAAACCGACTGAGACCAGATAAATAAATACGTCGCTCTGTTTGTGTATATCTGGTATTATTTATTAATTAATGAAACCAAACTACGTACGATAAGTTAGCTGAAGCAAAAGAGACAAACCGAGCATTTAAAACGCTTAATCTACCTACCTATACCTCTCAGCTTCTTCAAATGGTTCTTCCCACTGTAATGTTGTTTTGCCTGTTGTTCAGAATTTAGAGTTATGCCACAAGTTTCACATTTAACCGCTTTATTAACCTTAACCCCTTTATCCATTCTGTGCCGGAACTGAAACGAGAAAAGAAGACGTCGGATTATTCATTATGATTGTGCAACACTGTCCACACAATGATGTATCGTACAGAGTAATAGTAGCTAGCGTTCAAATGAAGCGAGTCACGAAGGATAATGAGAAGTGGGGGGGGGGGTGGTCATCATGCTGTGTATGGGTTGTAGAACTTGACCTGACAAGGCAAATGTGCAACGACTAAAGAAAGTAATGATGCAAATATATTGCACGCGCGCGCACGCACGACACACACACACACACAACACAAGAGAGAGAGAGAGAGAGAGAGAGAGAGAGAGAGAGAGAGAGAGAGAGAGAGAGAGAGAGAGCAACAGATATATAAATCTTTCAAAATAATAACAGAAGCCAAAAAGGAGACAGATTCTGCTGGCATCTTCAAAAAAATCAACAAGATCATATTTTCTAATCTTTCTATGATTAAACCTTCATAGACCCTTTTCTTATTTAAACACACACCAGTCTCTGGGATAGCAAGAAATGTAACGACATACCAGTACAAAAAAAGAAAGAATGCTAAGTCAGCATTATCGGGAAATTGTAACATACACCTGATCAATAAAATGGTGGTGGCGTATATAAAGAACACCTATGACTTAATGGAGATTGGTGGTTATCAAGGGATGGTATAAACATGATGTCAATATCTTCAAAAACCTGTTACCGGTGATAACCTATTTAAATCGGAAATAAAAAACTATGAATACAGAAATACAGAGGCATAATATACCCCAAACATTCGCACGTGAAAGCGCAATAATATGTCAACAAAATATGAATGTCTGAAACGTGTGAAAGAAAATCAGGTAATGTGTAAACAATGGCTTTATAAAACCGTATAACAGCATCCAAGCTAACTAACACTAGAATGTGTGATTATGGAAAGAAATTCTGAGTGTGTGTGCTTGCGTGCGTGTGTGCCTTTAAAATACACATGTAAATGATTACGATGTCATATCCTGAACAATTACCGGCAGCCCAAGAACCTATCCAGCCCTCTCTACAAGCTACTAGAATATTTCTTCATGGGAATACTGTGTAAACACGGCAGAGGAATCCGCAGAGATCCTGATCAATTGGACTCCAGGCTGATCACCAGGTGGTATACCAGAAGCACACAGCTGTGTATCTCATCTGGATTACGAAGCTGCAAACCGCATCCATCAACAACAAGGATTTCACATACACACGCACACATACACACTCACACTAGAAATGAATTATACACCTTTAGTTGTAAATTACGTTATTATAACCAGCTGGTCATGAGCGTAATAAAGTATTCAAATATGTGTTTCTGCCTCTGATTTAAATAAGTAACGGAGCTAGAATATCAGATGTTTCTCATAAAAACAAACTTGCGTATGCAGCGTTGTACCGTCATTCCTGATTAAGATTCATATGACACGAATACGATGAGCACATGCAGAATACCTTTTACTTGGAAACAGCATGTCTGGCTTCCGACTGAAAATTTATAGCGTGAACCCGACGTCTAAATACTCTCATAACGTTACCACTTGTGGGATGCCATGTGAAAATGCCCCAAAGATTACCTAGTGGGACATGAAATCAATAGAACCATAGCAATTATTTATTATTAGTGTCCACGTGGAGATTCCCCTGAAATGAGTTACCCCTGCCAACCATCTAATCTGGTTATAAAGAAGTTATGACGGGGAACTGATGAATCATAGAGATTTGCATTAATGAATCGCTACGGTGATACAATTATCTGAAAGATGTTGTTTGAATGTCTGCATCATCAAAACTATTTATTCATTAACGGACAACCAAAGTGAAACACCTTTACGAAGTCCTATCGATCAACAGAACCCAGTAATTAAATCACTTATTAACATCAAAGAATACCGTTTGAATATTTACGAGGGAGGATTTTCTTTTAACGTTTTTTTCCCTTTCCTAAATTGAAGATGAACTTGATGACAGCACGCCCTAATGCACAAAAAGTGTAATGTAGGTTTACAACGGATTTCCTTCATGTTTTAGTTTGTACCAGGAGGTGCTTACCACAATAACATCGTCAGAGAAAGCCCGAAGGATTACACTTTTCTAGCAATCCTGTGCCACCGTGAGCGTTGATTTGTTTGTGATACGAACTACTATCTTGTACGTGACCTCACAACAATGTTAAAGATTATCTATATATATATATTACCACGCACTACAAGATTGCTTGGCTGTGTAGTGGATATTAATACAATGTTCAACATTCATTAACCATCGATTCTGATGATGGGGAGGGTGATTGATGTAATGAAGCGAAGTCAAAGATGATACAACCTTCAGATATGCCCGCGGCCAGATTCGAACTCAGGTGGTAGTGATATGTGGTCAAACGCGCTACCAACGGAGGCACCCATTAAACCAGTGCGAACTCAATAACATAACCAAAAAAAAAACATACAAGGCCACTTAATACTTAAGCTGTCAATTATTCAACCATTTAGGACATTTGACACGCTGATGACCAATGCCACAACAACAGTAATCTCTGATCTCAAATCACCAGAACAACTCTCGTGAAGAAAATGACGTCAACTTGCCACCAGTTTTCTCTTTCTTTCCCGTTTGACATCCACGTTAGTAGTCTATTCACGGATCACGGCAAGAGATTAGCATAAACCGGATCAGCTAACCAGAAAAATATGCAACATGGTATTTCGACCCCAAAGCCACACGCCACTGAGTTGATGTACTACTATGATGTGCCAGTTTAAAGGGTATTTAGGGCGGGATTAACCACACCAACTAACTGTGATTTATGCTGATAATACTGTCAAGCAACAATATATTGATCAGCGTTCTCATTGCAAGGCGAACGCTGAGTGCTAAAATCTTCTCAGGAAAGTAATACCGTAAAAATTACTTTGGAAAAGGCCAAAGCCGTTGAATGAATAGCACACAAAAAACGTAAAGGATGTGACATATTAAATTTAACCGATAAGATATCAGGTATTTGTTACAGTTGTAGGAAACTCTAAGTCTCTTCACTATCTATTTACAGGATTCAAATAACAACTTGACAGAAACGTATACTGCTTCATAATATACATCTTTAAATGGCACACTATCCTCAAAACACCCATTACATTTAAACTTTGTAAAGCATATTTCAAGGTCAAGATTTTTATATTTCTATGAAAATCTGTCAAACCGAAAAGAAGATATTATGATTTCGGATTATGGGAGGGGGGTATCCGTCCTATCAACTTCACTGGTTGTTCAGCCCGTTATGAAGAAGTAAGAAGTGAAATACTAATGCACCGCCACCAACAGAGTCCATACAGCTCGAGTCAAGTCACAAAATTGACACATTATTTAAAAGCATGTACCTGGTGACTATTGAAAAACGACAGCCACTCCGGTTATGCTTCGCCGACACCATTCATGTTGTCTGTCGAGGTCTGTCGTGTTTCGCGGACCGGCAGATCAGAATGAAGATTCACAACAGTGAATAAACAAAGAAAATATTACATGAGAACTCTCATTCTCTCCCCTCCCCCCCCTCTCTCTCCGTATCCGAAACACCGATATCCAGGTAAACGAATGAGCTGTAAAATAAAATGGCAAACAGAACCGCCACTGATATTGACTCGAGCAAGAATGGTTGTTTGTTGGGCGACAGAAGAGCAAGGCCACTGACTGCTATGTCTACGTGTCCAATACAAAAAGATCAACAACCACACCTGTACAGATTTACTTTGCAAGGTAAAATCCTTAATTAGGGAACATCTGATTTAAAGATGGCGGAGACATTCTTCATAACTGTCAGCTGAATGGATGGCCGTGTAAGTTGGTGCATCTAAGGTCTCCCGTTTTCTTTTCACCAAACACTGGGCACAATTAAAAACTACTTCAACAAAGCAAAATCCAAATGTTCAGTGAGACACGGCATGAATTTTTCTAACCCTTCCCTAGAAGAAAACGTAAAAACAAAATCCAGATATCGGAAACGCTGTACTATAAAGCGAACAATTTCAGGCGTTCTCGAACAATCCAGCCAGGTAATCCAGCAAAATGAAGCCACCTAACACAACCTCATGATGGGTAATCTAACACACTGAGGCCAACTACCAGAACTTCTACTAGTAGATCACCTATCACGTCACAGAGCTGACCTAGCACAGTCTTGCTAACCTAATTCAATACACAAAGCCCGGGATAACAACATAATCTAGCTAAGCAGATCTAGTAAACAGTGAAACTAACGAATGTCGTGTGATTTTTTCTGGGAATCTCGTCCAAAAGTCCAAGCCATCACCTAACACAACGTAATGTTGCAAAGGGTGGCTTTTAGTCTCGGAAGATACTGTCAGCCCATCTACTACTAGTACTACGCGATGATTCCCCCCCCCCCCACCCCACAGACATAAATGAATATAACACAAGTGAATGAACATAGAATATGGCACCGTGTCTGATGGATGACAAATGCACGGTACTTGCGGTGAGTGATACAGTCTCTTTGACATGGCAATCCAGACCAAGCCAGATTCTTGTTGATAGCTAGTGAGGTTGTCGGGATTAAGAGGAAAGTCAGTTAAAAACGGTCTCCGGTGAATTGGTGCTGAGTAACACAATCACCATTAGCCGCATCAACTATCATCAGCTAGATAATTAATGAAAAGCTATCACCTCTTACACGGTTGATGGACGGTTCACCTCTTAACCCTGGGACTGGCCGGGAAAGGTAATGAATGATCACTTGTAGGACATCCCCCACCCGCCTCCCGTTGATGGAAAGCTAAAACGGTCAAAGGCGAAACATGGCGAATTGTATTTTTAACGAGAAGTGTGAAATCGACACCAGCAACGTCCTTCTTCCTGGACGAGACGAACGACAAGAGTCAGATGGGCTAAGACTGGTGATGGGCCAGCCAGTCCGGCCCTACTGGCTAACACACCCGAGGGACTAGATGGAGTGGCACATCGTGCTGCGTCCACGTAAGCCCCGAATCCACGCACTGGCCGAGTAAGAAAGACAACGGTTAAGACGAGCAGTCAACGTGCGGGAAAACAACAAAAACAACAACAGTAATAATCGACCGTCTCGTAAAATATGCACCAACAAAACAAACCAACAAAAAAAAAACAGCCAGAAAGGAAGCGGGTCAAAAATACAGACGACGCGCGCAGCCAGACGATTCGCTATAAACACACTGTAAAGATATTCCCGACTCCAACCGCAACTACAAGCATTACTGATACCATCTGTCGCGCCGGTGATTACGGCTGAATTGTAGCAGAGAAAAGGCCGAAATAGCAAAAGAACAATTATAGTCAGCTGTAGACCTCTCCAACTAACGGTCGGTGCTTCGACGAACAACAGGTTGGAATTATTGAATTTCACGAATAATGCAAAATTTTATTACAAACCATCTTTACTGCTGAAAAGGCCATACCGAGTACACCACTGGAAAACGTGTGGTGATTACCGCCACATGTACTGTTTACTGTTAGCGCCGTTGTAGGAGGTTTCTTTCTGGGTTTAGTACAAAAGCCATAGAAAACCTGCAATTATGTGAAGAATTGGGCAGACTGATGCCAGCATTGGTGTCATTATCTGTCGGTTACGCTTTTTATTTCAACAGATATCACATTCAAAAAGTACTCCGATGATGATCCCCTTGTAAACAAAAAAAAACCCAACCAACCAAACAAAGCTCAGAACGAGGTTGTGTGGACACAAAGTTTTTGATTAAAATACAAAGCAACTCGGCAAAGTTCAAATGGTCTGGGAGAATGAAAATGACTATCAGCTAGATCCATCATCTGTTTTCTATTTGTTTTTTGTTTGATGGAAATAAAACGAGATCCAGTTGTTTCGGTTTTATAAATGCTGTTCAAAGGGATGTATACACAATTACAAGACGCTGACTTTTTAGAGAGGAAGTACGAAACGAAGAGTTTTAGTAATTGAGCACTTCATGTCCGAAAATTTAAATATCAGCAAATCCACTTCTAAGGCATATTGGCTGTCGGGTGATGATTGGTGTTTCACGGCCACTTTTGTGCACACGGTAGGCTAAATGGGCCGAGCGACTTCCAGAGGTAATGAATGAATCGAAGTCAAAGATGAAACAACCTTCAGATATAGCCATGCCGAAATTCGAACACTGGTGGCAGTAATCCAACACGCTACCATTAGACCACGGAGTCGCCACATGGCTGTCGAAGTAAAATTGAGTTAATAAATCGAATAGATTTACTTTGCAATCGTCATACAACAACTGACTAGTCTGATGAGATCCTATAATTCAGAGACAAACAGAAGAAATAAAAATACTGATTATTGATAATAATCCACGACGAAGTTTTGTTTACTGTTGCTGTTAATTGTTATCATTACGCTGTTCTGCCATCCGAGTCTAGCTGATACTTGCCGTTGCCTGATATTAAGGAATAAAACAATAATCTGGCTCTTCTCCAGACGAGGTTTTGAAAACATTTCACTCAGTGACCATGGGGGTGTAAATTCTGATGAATAATTGAATCATTGCATGATGCTCATCAAAATTCAATTACTTAGCTCCTGTCACGATGCATAGCACACTTCTGTTGTTCTACGTTAAACCAGAAAACTACAGATTGACTCTCTCAGGGTAAAAGGGGTTGATTACATCTGCGCTCCTCTGTCTGTTGGGGAATAAACAGCTACCCAGAGCAATGGTCATAAAACTCAGCCACATGAAGGATTTGGGAAAAGGGGCGCGTTACAGAGCGGCTCCCTATGTTCCAATTAAACTCAATAAAGGTTTAGCATGTGCTGTTCACACCAAAGTAAATATAAAGAAGAAAAAAAAAACCTTAGGCATGCTTCATATGGCAGAAAATAACTAATAAAAGCTTTGATCAAATAAATTAACAATTATACCTGTCTTGAATAATAATATGCTAATTAAGGGTAGGTTTGGGGTGAAACAAGAAGAAATTAACATAACATTCTAACATATATTATCAATTCTAGATTCAACCAGTCTGAAACTGGAATCGGCACATATCACATTTCAGACATATGGTAGAGAGAGGACTTCCTTGAAAAAAATTCCAAATACATCCGTATGAGTCAAATTTGAACCCACAACCTCCAGGTTTGCAGTGCCACAGTGCGCCACCGGAGCAGTTATATATCAGCAACTGTGCGTGCGTGCGTATGTATGTGTGTGTGTGTGTGTGTGTGTGTGTGCATGAGTCAGTGTGCAACAATACAAACAACAGACTGGCCACCAGTTTAACAGCATTAGTGTCATTTTACCCTAGCACCTGCTCACCATTGTTAGCCTTAAAATGGGCAGCGCTCTAGACAGACACCATAATCATCACGACGATGAGACACGGTAGAATTTTGGTGTTCCTAAATCTGATACAAAACTGAAAAGTTAATTGAAGAAATGCTTCTAATATGACAAGGCACGCATATTATAGGTGATGCTAGCTTTGTTACTCAGTCTTGATGACAATGAAATATGCCGGAATATTCGAATAAAAATTACAGCTTCTGAAATGTGACAAACAATGATACACAAACAGTGACTACATAACATATAACCCTCTCCGCTACTCTTGGCCCAATCAAAATAAACAAATATCATGATTAATCTTATTGATATGGAAGAAATGATGTCAAATGACGAGTTATATATCTTATGAACGGTCATCAAAGAACGATTGTTTGTACCTAGCAGAAAACAACTGCACCGGAAAGGGTTTAGGTTTCAATTGATTGATATATATATATATGTGTGTGTGTGTGTGTGTCTGTGCGTGTATATATATATATATATATATATATATATATTTAATATACATGATTACACAAAGATCTTGTTATGTGGAGCTTTAACTGGCTGAACAAAAGATGGTGTTGCCTGATTAGCTATGATAAATCATTTATCGATTTTATGTTATCCATAGCACCAGTTACTGGGTGTAAGCTGGCTCAAGATGGCTATCACAGTGTGTACATCAGGTTCCCCGAACCAAGGAAATACTGTTTTCCAGGAGATTGCCAGGACTTTTCCAGAACAAAATTTCCATTTTCCAGGTCAGCGTATACAAGATTAAAAGATAATAAATTAAGATATGTGCGAAAAAAATATATCATGCTTATTCAATGTATGATCGATTATTGACATTTTAATGGTACAGCATCTCCATCACCCCTTTTAGCTGTCTGATCCACCCACTTTTATTTAAATTTTAACTAACATGGGATATCAAGACTATGTACCGGTACTCTTTTTCTTCTACAATCGAAATTTTCTTCTACAGACATAATATTTATTCAAGGACATTTCCAGATTTTGTCAAATTCAAGGACATTTCCAGCTCCTGGGAAATCAATTTGTTATTTTCCAGGACGTGTGTTGTATATGCGTGTTTCTATGTGTGTGTGTGTGTGTGTGTGTGTGCGCGCGCGCGCGTTAATGCTGAATATATATATATATATCCCCACACAATTTTCTTTGCCAACAGTAACTGTTGGCAGTTGAAAGTGTCCATAGGGAGTACTTAAGCTAATATAATTTAATTCCTGCCTCACACACACACACACACACACACACACTTAAAATTTCCACCTAAAGAACATTATTATCAATAAGTTTTCCAGAAGACTAACCAACACTTTACAGCTTTCACCAACTAAATAAACATACAAAGTGTCACTAAGTGAACCGGAGCTAAACAAATAACTCACTGCTTAACCAATTAACATCTTAAGATCTTCAGTCAGGATCCTTTGTGAATTTCAACCCTCACATTCTATGTACTGAGATACCCACGGCAGCCGAAATGAATAAAAGCATTTACAGCCAGAGAAGTAAAGGTATTCATGGTAGTAAGCATTTTATTGCTGTCACTGAAGCAACCAAGATGGTGGGAAATGATAGTAGAGAGGGGGGGGAGGGTTGCGGGTTTGAAAACAATTTAATATCAGCTAGAAGTCGGTTCTGATTGATTGCGGCATACGTAACATTGTGTCTCAATAGTGGATGGAGGCTCAGGGATGAACAGAAAATTGCAATAACAAATGGCTACTGGAGTTATTAACAACAATGATACACAATATGCCACCTGTCATTCAAATAAATGTCAGAAAGTGTTGGTATTCACTGAAGAGAAACGCTAGTTAGCTGGTACTACCAGTTGGTGCTGTCACAAATGAGAGGGTATTGTGTATGCTTGTGCTAAACAAATTATACCATATATTAAGTAATTAGGGAAATTTAATAGGCGGGCGCACACACACACACGCACACGTGTGCCTGAACACGTATCTGCCATAGAGAATTTGTATTCACAATTTATGGTTCTCGGCGTCAGTATCACACACACACACACACACACACACACACACACTATAAATATTAACCAGTCAAAATGTATATTTAGTGAGGATTTCATCTTACCATATACTGTATCTGCGTGGCCGAGAAACCTGGCATAACCCATTTTGGCATCATTGATGCGGTACTGGTGGCACCAGCCAGTGCTGTCCCAGTTGTGGCCAGTGCCGATGTGGCACCGTTGTGCCTGGTGGTGCCTGTGCCAAGTAATCCGGTGCCACTTGGATTGGCCACGGCCGATGACGGATAGTAGGCATGATAACCATTGACCATCCCATAATACATAACATTCATGGTGAGGCGAATTTCTGGACGACTGCAGGTCAAGAACAAAGTTTATTCAACCGCAACGACGACGACGATGATGATGGTGATGTTACTGTTGTTGCTATGCTGCGAGCGACCAGACCTCGCCGATGCCCGAAGCCAATCACGTCTCTGGTGACGCCGCCTATCCGAGCCGATTTCTCAAAGTTTTCCCCACACATTTAGCCAAAAACTAGGGAGAAAACAATGCCAAGACTATCGGACGCCTAGAACCAGCCCACTGACTCACTTCCTAAATCATATTTCATATGCGGAATTGCCTACAGACGCACAGATAAAAACACGCCTCAATATCCTCTCTTAACAGTTCACAGATGGTGGCAGTCTGTCAGACGGCGTTTCCAAACGACGTCACACACAAGTGGCACAAAGTATATCGGTAACTGGATAAGGTCTGACTCAAGTTTTGGTTTAATCACGTTCAGAGGTGCAAGTGCGTACGTACGTGCGTGCGCGCGTATACGAGTGTTACAGAAGGCTGCGATCACCGCGAGCCAATTTCGTTTCAAAGTCAACAGATATTCGCGCCGAGTTTCACCTCTCCGACATCAGCATTAGAGGTCGACATTCTAAACAAAAGACGAAACCAATTATTCGGTGACGGGTCGGCGGCAACTAAACCCGCCAATCGATCGGCGAATTAAAAAGACAACACGAAATTAAACGATCGAAACTCAGCACGCACTGATCAAACATACCAACTAACCCCCCATCCATCCCAACAACAACAACAACAACCCCCCCCCGGAGTTTGGTGGCCAACGATTACGGCGAAACAGCTGTACAACACATTGGCTACAAGGCACCGCCATCGACCGAATGTCAGTCAGCACGAAGCTTATCATCACGAATGACGATTGAATCTGGGCCGAAGGAGCCGATTTCTTGGCGATCCTAATTTGTGACATGGACTACTGGATAGTGAGTGAGTGAGTGACGCACATCAGAAAGGCTTCCTCCATCCCTTCCCCGCCGCCTCGCTTTCGGCTGAGAAATAATAATTTTTATTCTTGTTTTTTTGTGTGTTCTCTTTTTCGCGGTGTGGGACTTTGACCCGTTCGCGTGAGAAGCTGCAGTGTTCACGCATTAAAGGGGCCTAAAACGTCATCATCTGCCCCACAGCACTAATGCTCGCCAAGCGAAGTCTTCTCATAACTGGCGTAGATAGTCAGATGGCAAATGTCCCATAGACGTGCATAGAAACTATACAGCCAGATTCAAGGGTATCCGTATATATCGATCATGAAAGGCCCGTCCTAAATACAATAACTCGCGTCAGCTACACGGCCATGTAGAGACCATCCCTCTTATCTCTTTCAATCAGTGTATATATGTGTATATGCCGACGCGTACGCGCGTCAGTATCTGCGGTTTTGCTTTTTGTTGTAGCGCTAGCCTTTTAACGTAAATTAGTGACATTTGTAATTACTCAGCGCCAACGAACATGATGGGAGACTTTAACGCCACCGCCACACTAATCAGAGAAGGGAGAGCTTCACACATAACCACTGTGTTTACATGGTTAGTGATCTTATACGTTCAGTTGGTATGACATAGTATTTTGTTTACGAGGGTGCCGAAATAACAAAACTAGCTCGTCAGAATATTCCTAAGTTGTAGTTGGTGTACTTGAACAGTGAATAAGTAACACTATAAACAAGACAATATACATATATCTGCGATGAGCTTCCTTAAAAAAAATAAGACCAAACTGAAGATCCCTATCTAAGGCTCTACTTAAATCACCTTTACGCTGCCATTCGACGTTGTTATTATCCAGCTAGAAATGATCCTTTTAAGGGCAAGCCTAAGCAAGTTTCTTTCATAAATGCTGTGGGGCTACCTACCAAAGCGTTGTAAAGTTATATATATATTTTTATTATTATTTTATAAAAAAATATAAGTAGACGGCTTTTTACACAGCGTAAGAATAATTTTTTGCGATCTCCTTCAGTCGGCCTCCAGTCCAAACTAGAGGCAACGTGCCATAAATTGCTATATCAGAGGCGGAAAAAACGCACATTTAGAGTGAGACAAGAGAGGTTGTTCTCACATCGTTTTTTTTTGTTTTGTTAACCAGCTACGGTAGCGCATTACATGGGGTTTGGTGGGAGGAAAAATAACCCCACAAACGACATTACCACATCTGAAAGACCTAAAGATAAACAGAACGGACCAGCCTTCCAATAAGGCCCTCAACACTGTTTGCTTATTATTATACGGGCGATCTTTACACGTTATACAAGATGTATTCAATGCCGATTAAACCGTTCTATGTTTGCTAACTTGCGGAGGCCTCCTAGAGCTAATGTTTATTAGCAAGGGTAGCGTACCGTTCGCGTAATGTCTTCCGACCTTTACCAACTACGGCAGGCTCCATAATGACAGAGTGTTCCAACTCAGGCTTGGGTAAGACTGCCATCGCTGCTGCCTTAAAAGGCCAATACGTAAGACGAGTCACGTGAAGAACCCACGTGTGTCCGGGCTGGAGCCCATACGTACATACGTGGCTGCGGGTTTAAGACAGTGATATAAAAAGAGACCGATATACATCCTCACCAGCCCCCCCCCCCTTTCCGCCTCTCGCCTTTTCTGGGGCCTAACCCAAAGAAAAACATACTTTTATCCGTTTCAAGTTCACTCAAACCGAACACCATAAACAAGGTGTTCGGACACGTGTAAAGACGGAGTTCGCCGTCCTCCAGCGAAAATATAATCGCATTATTGAGAACATTATGGTTTTCGTTCATGAGTGACTACATTTTTCATTGGACGTTGAGGAAAGTAAATCGGAAGCCGCGCCGATGGCGGCTATGCTTTCTGTGTCAGATGAACGAACGCTCTGTATTGAGGCATGACCTGTAACTAGCAGGGTTACGGCGGTGAGTTGGTTGGTGGTGGCTACGAGGCCAGTCAAAGCCACCGAGTCACAGCTCACGTAGGCTATTTATCAAAGCAAAATGCAGCACGCTACCCATTGTCAGGAGAGGAAAGTACGAGAGTTTCTCTACGAAGAAACACGGGCTTAAGACGCAATGAAATATAGTTACAGTGAGGTGGCTATTTCTATGTTAATATTGTTATTCTTCTTTTGAGGGGGAGGGGTTGTTGTTGTTATTGAGCTTGTTTCTTTCAACCTCCACACAAGATTCAGATGAAGCATTACAGAGATACTATAAATTAATACTAAATAAGTCAGTGTTGTGGATACTAGGTATGCCCACATTAATGTTTATTATTTATAATATATATATATATATATATATATATATATATATATATATATAATTCCCGGTTTTTATAATATAAAATATCATTTAGTTTCTGGGTATTCCATACAAACACAGATCAAACTAACAAACGAGTATGCTCCCTGTTAAAACCCTCAATTCTAAATCCTTAAACATCGAGCCATAGATGTTAAGGTTGGCCGGAATGATCTGTTACCGAAGCTGAGATACCGGTTCTAAAGGAGGTTTTACATCACTGCCCAGATATGCTATCAGGGGATTAATTCCACCAGACCACTCTTAATATAGGCATCATCAATAGAAACAAGCCAAATATTTGATCGGTAAAGAAAACACCCATTTTCCCGTTTCTTTCTCACCAGTCAATGGCATCCGATACATATTACGGGATTGGGGTTATCTTTTTGTGTGACAGATGTCGAACTGTTTTGTCTTATCATGGTTTCCACAGAAATGTTTCATGGATATATAACGTAACAAGAAATAACACTATCCTGCCGATGAGCAACAGCATTCAATAGGCAACAAACAAGTATTGAAATCTTACACTGAACCGACGTATGTAATAATATATTGTAATCTGTCCGTCAAACGTATCTGAAATGCTGGTTTATCAGAACGTTCTTGTGCCTTAGGGCTGAAGTGATCACTAATTTATCTCGGTTGCTCTTCATTTAAATGATAATTAATTCTCTTTAACCCTGTCTATTCCACTACATGCAACCTATAATGCTTTGTTTACACAGTGGTGGCGGGATGAAAGCGTGTGGCTATAAATAACAGCACAGTCAGACATCAATTAAACCATCAAATCTGTCCATCTCTGAGAGAGGCGCTAGCCAGCATTAATCATACGCCTCGTCTTAAGCTCACCTGGGCCTATACAACGGCTAGAAAACAACCGCTTCTATAAAATCAGGAGGTAACCATATACAGGGCTGTCATGACTGCCCATCAACAACAAATATTATGTAAATAAACCTGAATTATTTTCCAGGCGGATGCAACGTAGTATTTGATGACTGGAGAACTATCCCCAAGTCCCAGACTGCTACCTCAGTACAGATAGTAGACTAAGTCCTACCAACACTAAAACATACTACCCGAATAGATATTTCTGACTGATGTTTCATTTTCTAATCATCTTGCCCATTCCCCAAAATATACCTACGTATAGGTTGTCCAGGACGGAGTCATTTATCACCAAAACGCCGATAAATCACTGATCATATCATTCACCATTTGACAACCCCGACGGATACCGAATTAACACAAAGTATATCCCATAAATAGAACATTCACCATAACAATGTTGAATGTAGTACAAGACGATAAACACTCGCTAAAAATACACTTCTTTATTATTGTCACAACTGACTCAGATGCCGGAAGACCAAACTTTTCGAATGAGTCAATTAACTCGACCGAAAACGAAATTGAGCCGGCAGTCATTACGAAATATATAATTTACGAACGAAAGTGCATCTAGACCGCCTCTATATGGCCGCAAGAGAGACAAAAAAAAATGTGTTAGATCTAGTTGTCTGCCATTAGTTATGTTAAATGTCCTACCATAATTTTGGCAGCTGTTATTGAACCTCGTCAGGGTTCGCCATCATTTCTGTTGCACATGTGAAGCAACTGAATAAACAGAACGTAGTCTTTCAAGTGGCCAGAAAAAGTTTATTAATTTAGTTAATATTTGTTTATGGAAGATTTATGGACTGATTTTTATACAGTTACATACTTAAATGTCCGTGTGCTAAGTCACAGTAAGTGAACCAGGGACTTCAGCCGATCCTAAGCCATTGTTGACCTGTTGTACCATACGTACGAAGATTAGACTATATAGAATTAAGATTCTATGAAGTGGGAGCGCCCGTGTATTACATATGGAGTATATGATATACACAAACACTGACTGACTGAGAGAGAATCGTGTACATCGGATGCGCCATGTCTATATCATATCTCCACAGCCATGTCTGCGTTACGCCTTTAAAAAAGGATATTTCGCTCCATTTAAAATAATGCCCGTATCGTTTATGAAAAAAAAAATCTAGTACTTGGAAGAGTTTTAACCCATGAACACCGTACGGCCCAAAATGGCGATAGAACATACGCTGACAATGGGTCAGAACAGCATATTTACCAACAGAAGAAACAAATCCACGAAGCAAGAGTACACATATCCATGAAAATAGTAATAAATTCCATGTCGTTTAATAAATCGCCGGTAGAATCCATCAACGAGATGTGGTCAAGATGGGAAGCTATCGTATGATATAGATCTATGTGTGGCTGGGTTGAATCCCTAATCCAGTAACGATAGCTGCCGTTGGAAATTAATCATTCTTCAGCCAGCTGTTGAAATTTATTCTGGACCAAGGTCAGCAAAGGCCTTCTGCTATACTATCTATAGTCGCTCTGCCTTTATTGGTTCACCTGGAACCGATGATCCAAACACGGAGATAACGGAGATCACGAATTCAGTATCCATCAGTGATGACATCACCCACTTCGGATATCATCCTGACCAAGACGTGTCCCGGTAACAATAACTCTCGATTCCTGTTGGGAAAACTGCACCACGGGGGATCGATGAACTACGCGGAACAAGCAGATCTCCTGAACGCTTCCTAATTCACCAAATGCTTCTCATACTGTACGTTTGCTTACCGAGAAACGCAGGAATTTGACGCCAACAAACAAACAAACAGAAACTAAACGCCAAGTCGTAGATCCCAGCACGGCCCCGTCCTTCACAACGTTGTTCACGCAGTGAGCAATCAAATGCCCGACTAGTTCTGGCGTGGGGCGCTCTCCCCTATCCGAAGAAATTCCAAACTGGATTTAGCAGTGACCGGGGTGGCTCCGCAAGGTGTCCAATCACATAGTCCGATACCTAATGAACTCTTCCTGTCTTTAATCCTATCAGCTGATTTCTCAGTAGGGAGCTCGCTGCATCCAGACCCGCCCCCCGAACACACCCCAACACGCACCAGTCCCGCTACCAGCGCCGCCCGGCGTAAACACCGAGCAACATCCTTACCGCCTCCCCTCCACTTCGCCAGGTATGATTCTCACCTGGAGCTTCTACTCAAGCAATGAAATTCCAAGCTTTCCATCTTCCAGTATTCGCCAAAATGCAATAGAAAAAAAGCACGCACACACACACACACACACCGGAGAGCTGGAAAACTTTAAACTCGCACAAATCGCGGACAATCCATCCCATCCATCTTGTTCCGGCGGCGGACCGCTCAGAAGCATATTAAAACGTGGCTGCGCGCTATGAAGTCACTACGGCTGAAAGACACCACCCGACGGAGCTCGCTGAATGGCTGGGGCTGGCTGCGGCGGCATGGCCCTCGGAGCGACTTCTCTCCTAACAGACGACCCCCCGCCGTCCACAAACAAGCTTTTTGGTCACGTCCAAGCACGGCCGCGGTCGAGATCAACAATTACCGGAAGATGAAGTAGCCATCGAGAAGTCTGACCGCGCTACCGAGATCGGTCAATAAAATTAAAATAGTACGAGCCCAAGACTGCTCCACACTGTCAGACTACAGAATAATTATTCTAAGCCCGGTGTATGGGAGAATGTGTTTGGTAGGTAAGTGTAGTAGATAGTCGACTGTCCAGTAAGTAATCTCACCGTACGGCCCTGGAGCGTATGTGTGTGTGTCCGTGTGTGTGTGGGGTTGTTGTTGTCATCCTGGTGGTGACTGAAAATGATTGCGTGTAGGACGGAAGATACCTTTCCAAGGACAATGACCAGATGAAGCTATCATTCTTTATTAAGCACTCTGGGCGCCTCCGTGGTCTAGCGGTAGCGTGTTGGACCACAGCTCACTACCACCCGTGTTCGAATCCAGGCGTGGGCGTATCTGAAGGTTGTTTCGTCTTTCACTTCGTCTCATTACCTCTGAAGGTCGCTCGGCCCGTTTAGCCTACCTTGTGCACAAAAGTGGCCGTAAAACATTAACCATCTTTATTAAGCACTCTGACCCTCTGACAGAGAGAGAGAGAGAGTTCTGTTATTCAATCAATATATAACTGTAAGCCAAAGAAGCACCATCAACATGTCATATTCACTTTAGTCATGTTATCTTATTATAAAACCACCTATATTCGCGTTATTATTACTAAACATGAGTATTACGGATGAGATTCCTAAGTTATAACGTTACCACCTAGATACGGCATAACGTTAA
Organism: Paralvinella palmiformis; assembly: GCA_025642065.1. Lineage (NCBI taxonomy): Eukaryota > Metazoa > Annelida > Polychaeta > Terebellida > Alvinellidae > Paralvinella > Paralvinella palmiformis. The sequence goes on along the minus strand of JAODUP010000258.1, from coordinate 94,377 downwards.
CTAACACCACTCACTTCACAAATATCAAAAGCCCTGCGTGCTGTTTCAAGCTAAATATTCCACATCCTTTTCAGACGAGTTATAACAGTGTATTATATTATCAGTGCTTCCAAGCCAACAGCAAGTAAACAAACGTGCTAGGTAAGTATTGAGTAAATATAAAGCAAGGAGGAGAGGATGTATTCTGGACTGAGTAACTCCATTATCACGGGAGAGTACCCGGGCAATTGAGTAATAATAGGTCACAAACAATCTGGGGGGGGGGGGAAACCTCTGTCACATCTGACGGGAAATGCCTCCAGTCAGGGAAGGACCAAAGGCAAAGCCACTCTGATGACTACTGTCATTTATCAAATGCCATTAATGCAGTGAACTGACACTGACAGCCGTATGCCCACTTCTCCGGTGGCTGGGTTTTCCCGATCTGGTCAGTATCGCATTAGTCAATCGCAAGCCTTCTATCATCGTCCGTCTTGCAGCCCGCTAGTCTAAGAGACTACAGATACGAACAGATATGTATTAATACATTGAGAATGTGTGCGTATCTGTGACAATTAAGTTTCATTTCATCGGCTAGCGTTATCACAATGAATGATGTTGTAACAAGCCTAGATCGTACAGCGCAGAAAACGCCGTCTCCTTGCGGCAGGAAATCCACCAAGAACAAAAGACGTCCACTCTTATTTAGAATAAACAGGTGTTTTAACAATATCAGGATCTGACTGCCGGCGACTAGACGGTTGTTGGCTTCCTGATTATTTAAATCAACTGCACTTCCTTTCTTGGTAACAACTCACGAGGTTAATCGGTACACCTTGTACACAAGCTGGTACTTAATCGCACGTTAAAGATCGGATGCATTTTGTCCATTCCAAGAAAGATTGTACGGTCACATTAAGTAAACCTCGCCAGCCACGACACCAATACTTGGCTGCACACGACACCCTCATAAATGAACCTGCATAGGACTCATTAATCCAGTTAAGGAAGCCAAATACTTCTCCTTTAAACATACTATTGGAAAAAACATTCTGAAAGATGATGATGATTGGTGCTTTACGACCACCTTTGTGCACGTGTTAGGCTAAATGGGCCGAGCGACCTCCAAAGGTAATGAAGCGAAGTCAAAGATGAAACAACCTTCAGATATGCCCACGCCGAGGTTCGAACACGGGTGGTAGTGATCTGTGATCCTACACGCTACCGTTAGACCACGAAGGCCCCCAAATAAGCGTCTGGAGTTTGTTGTCATAACACAAGATGGATATTTCTATACGATTACATGACGTGATCCCGGATGATGTTGTGTTTTAAGCCTTTGTGTTATTAAAATAATTGTGGTTGTTGTCATTGTTTACACAGATAAAACAAACATGTTATGGTGTACATAAACAGGCAAACAAGGATCGCCTTCAAAACATAAACAGAACAACGCCAAACATTCCATAGGCAACAACAGATAAAATGATTTCTTCAGTCAAAACGTGTCCGTCTTATAAACTACCTGAGACGGGTTTTTTTTTTGCATTCTTTTTTTAAGTGTCATCAATTATCATCTTGCCTGTATGACATGCCTAACTAAATTATCCACGAAGCCATGGAGAATGACACAATTTTGTCACGTCAAGAGCCGCTGATGGCCTATTCAATCCGTCTAATGGTGCTCAACCAGAATTCGAGCACCACTTGGCAACCACACTGAGAGAAGTTCAGTAATTAAAACTGACCAGGACCCGAACTTGGTAGATTGATTATGAAGTGTGGCATATAAATGGAGACAGCATGGACCGACTTGACTGTATCCTGACGATCAACGTAGAGACCAATCAGTAACTGGGATCTGTCAACACAGGTGCTGATATACTTAAATATAAATCATGATATTATAACACAACCCCGAATCGTTAACGCCAACTAGCAAACATGATGACAAATCGTACAAGAAAAAGTGAAGTCCATGGCTAAGAAACACCCCGGACGTGTTTCCTGATGATCACTGATTGGCTATATTGACAATACCTCATCCATACACCGCAGTAGGCCATCCATCCCATAGGGCCTATTTAACAATACTATTGATAAAAAAGACGCCCTACCAATGCTGTCAAGGTAGATGAATATATACTGTCTGATCTTTACAAAATACAGAATATACTATATCAGTATTTGGCATAACATCCTCCAAATTGCTTATATATTTATACTAGGATAATTAGCACAGATATGTATAAAGGAATAAAAACAAAAATTTAAAAAAACAACAACATTAATATCTAATATAATATAGAATAACTGAATATACTCATCAGAAGTGACCTCTTGATAGTATTTTGAGTGAGAAAATTATTTGAAAGGTATCATACTACTATCCTATCGAGTGCGCAAATGATTTGGAAAACATTAAATCCAACTCACTTGAGCGTACAACTCATTTGGAAGGCATAAATACTACTCAGGGAACGACAACATTAACAAAAGTACCAGTCCAAACCTTTCTCCGGATGTTTTAAGTGGAATGCCAAAATATAAAGCTGGATGGAGGAGCGTAACAATCAGTGGCAAGCTTTATGCTGATTCAGCGCATCCGAGACAGAACCCGAGATGCATTGTAATGGTACGCTAAGATTACCTCGAATGGCAAGTAGTGTGCCATTAAGAGAACGGAATTGTAAGTGATAGATTATCTCCAAAGGCAGCCGAGTCAAAAGAGATTAAATGACGTATCGAATTAATTAAACGGAAAGACTGGAAACTAAACCAGACCGAGAAAGGTGCTAACAAAACCAAGCACAGCAGATAATAAGTCTCACTTTTGAAGCTAGGGCTACATCGCATTAGACGTGGTTCTAAGTGTGTTATGGGGTTGACGAAAAGGAAGCTAGCTACACGTCTACGCTAATAAATCACTCCAGTACACAAAATACGGCATCGTTCACTAACAACAACACGATAGCGGCGCATTTCTAGGTTTGTGTCCGACACGGTCAGACGAGATGACAGAGTAATAAATCAATCATCTTCAGTCATATATGGCCATCAGTAATGGACCCCGTACTCGGTTCATCTTCGTCACGTCCCGTCAAACTAATGGCACATAAAAGTAATTAGGAAATCGGACTGGGAGCAAACAGGCTATCTGAACGCGTCGCTGGTCGATAGATACTTTGTTAGACAATGACAGGAACTCATTGTACTATTCGTACCTCATCAAGGAGCCTCAAACAATGCTTTAAACTTTACTGAAATGCTCATTAGTTTAATGGTTAGGATTTTTATTTATTAGAAGTAGAAGCTAACAGAAAAACAATTTACGTTGACAACTGAACAGAAATAAAATAGATTTCGAAATCATTACATATATTTCAACATACATGTATATATATATATATATATATATATATATAGAGAACATTCTGGAGTTCGTTACAGCAAATGTTATATCATTAGTCAGGAACATCTTTATTAATTTCTCATCTTAAAGTTCTGTTTTCATGTTCCAAACAGGAATTTAATACATATTAATTCCTTACGTGATCAAATCCTGACCACATTTTACACCCAAATGACATAACCTATCACCAATAACGAGTAATTAATTTCCTTATTACCATAATCTGAACTACGACTAGTTCTCCCGCAACACATGGTCACATATGTTAATCTGGAAACATCAAGCTTCAGCTAAAATATACATCCACGTAGACAAGGCCAACACTGGCATACTTTCAAACACGCCACAGTTACACGGCCTACTTTACACGGCTAGTAGCAAACATAACTAAATCTAGATGTCTGTCAACAGTCCACAACGTTGTACCCTTATTAATTACAGGTATTTTACTTCTACGTGAAAACAAAGACAACTAAAACTCTTCTAGTCAATGCAAAATAAGCGTATGCGAACAACATACATGCCAATATTTAAAGGCACAGTGGCGTTAAGAATTGTTCTCAAAAGACATTCGTTTAAATTGGCTATTTATTTGCAGAGAGAAGTTCAGTAATTTTTGGAGAGTTTTTTTGCAAAAGGGTATTTTGCATTTCTTCTTTAATATTACATTAGACCATAATTAATAGTCCAGATCTTAGGCGAATATATTAGTAGGCACCAAAAGATTATTGTTTTGGATGTGTGTGAAATAAGAAACTGTTGGCTGATTAAATCACTAGTTCCAGTTTCATCTTAATATTTAATTATGACCATATAGATATGAACGTTTTAAGCTAAATTAATAAGATATACAACACAATGATTACTACATAAATAATGAGGCGTACGTTTACAAATTAAAAGTATATTACAGTATTTAATCAATTAAAACGAGACAGACTGAACCTAGTAACCTAACACCACTGACCAGGTGGCTTATTCAGGTCCAGTTCACTTTGGCACCATAGTAAATTAATAAGATATCACAAATATTGATGGAGTTCAGACCACTTAAAATCAGTCCAAGGCGTTTATTGCTTAAACAGATATTTAAACTCCAAAGGCTATATTTGTTAGGCTTGTTGTCGTTTGGAGCACATTTGGCTTGACCAAACATCTTTAATTAGTTTTAACATAATTTGAAATGATATGTGTAGCCCACAAAATTAACTATTTTCAGTGCTGCCATCCAAATAATAATATTCACCATTTTTTTTTATAAATATTAAAATGATATATTAGATATCCCTTTTTTATCATTTGCATACCCATTACATAATTAGATCTGGGATATGTAAAAGATACTTATAAAAAAAATGTAACAAGTGTATGCACCAAATGTTAAATAGGTAATGTATGCACGCGGCTATGAAAATGCAGTATACATAATGGGAATGAAGCATAATGATTTGATACATTATTTACATATGATTTTATGACATTGAAATTAATATTTAAGATATATATATATCTCAAATTCACGTTTAAAAGATATCTTTGTTTAAAAAAGGCAAAAAAAGGTACATCTATCAAAAAAGTATATAATAACAACGCTGTATTTTTAGAAAGGAGTTTTCCACAGTAGCCGATATATCATTTGGATAATATTAGCTATAGTAAGCACTGAACTTCTGCCTATGCAAACGACAACACATTTATTATTACAAAATGGGCTGTATGAACTATAATGCACAATTAATATAAGTGCATGAATTAAAGAGGCCAAACACATACTATCATAGCCACATATGATATAATACAGAGGCAGAAATATGCTTTCAATTTAAGGTTAAAGTTTATGAATCCCTTGGTTAATATTCTCTAGAATAGCAGGCCAACCACATTATAGGTTTTAAAGGCAATAAAAAAGTGCACTTAAAATAATGAAAACAGCATTATACGAATTGTTTTCCATTGTTAGGATTATTATCTTTTGTGTTTTGTTTGCCTAATCCATGCCATAAATATGTGGGTTGGAACAATTAACTTATAATATGAGAGTGCTATGGTTACTATAATAGAAATGCCATCATCATGATTATTTGATATGATCTTAATTATCATGCTTATTCAGGCCATTATCATCTGAAAGACTTTAAGAAACTGGATGTTTTATTATCACTCACACACACACACCTAACTTCAAATAACCAACAGTTTCTTTATTCTTCAGCTTAAACTAACCTACAGCCAACAACAGACTGAATAGAGCGCGTTAATAATGATCTTTTCACTCAGGACAGAAAACATCTGAAAAACAACCCAGAAATGTTAAGAATTGTTTGCTCCTGACATCACGACAGGAATGGTTCAATAACAGCAAATATACAATAAGATCACGCTGGTGTATTATCACACTGGTGACAAGTGAGGTGTATATAAAGCTAAGGCCTACAACAACAACAACAAAAGCCCTAACTTAAAACATGCACGTTCTTAAAAAGAAAAATAGAAAACAGGCAAATCACGCTGTAGGTATATATAATAGTCGTATAAAATGGTGGCTACGCTAACAAACAGAAAATGACAATGTCAGAATAGCCCTGAGGTTATTTTAAACTTCAGGTATTATGTCAGTTTCAAATTGCCGCTGGTCTGTAATCATTTCAAGCATCTAGTGACTTGCTACACTGATTGCGCTGATAGGAGAAATAGCTACAGGCCTGGATGAAGACCTGTTTATAGGAAAACCACTGACTGAATAAAACAACCCAAGTTAAGTTCCACTGAACACTCACGCGCATGCACACACAGACAAACGCACACACACACCATTCTTAGCATTGATTTCTCTTTGATGCCGTATATAGATCTGCCTATCACTCCACTGGGTGTCAACGCCACACGCATAACATAACAAAATAGAACTTGTAAACAGTTCCCTTTCTAAAGCAATGGAGGCGTTCTCCCTGATGTAAGCTCTGTGTCCACATAGCAACAACGGTTGTAAGATTTATTACGACACTTAACAAACATCAGTGGAGGTATGTGAACGCACCTACATAAAATGTACCAACTGCTGGAACCAGAGGAATCCTACCAACCCCCCACCCTAAAGGTGACCAAAATTTTGACAGTTTGTTAAGAAAATGCTTTCGGGACCACACACATCTAGTATAAATATTTCACAAGGTATTATAATCGTATTAGGCACATACCAAACGCAGCATTAAGTAAACATCAAGCGTCATCAAGACCAAAAACGTTGACTTTTAAACAAATTACCACAAACAGAATACATCAACTCTTAAACAAACATACACGAACACGTTATGAGCAAGAGCATATACGCTGTTTAGAGGAAAACTGGCATATCAGAACTTGGTTCAATTAACAGATCGTTGTCAACAATAATCATTCTGCACCACAAATCAGTGTTCCAAAATGTTTTATGATAATATCGCTCAAACGAGTAAAGGAGAATTAATGACAGATAATTGAATGAATCAGTCTAGTCAAGCGTGACTGGGCCTTCAGTGTGGTATTCGTTTTCCAGCCAGTATATTTTAAGAGTTGTTTCGGTGGCATTTAATTCTTCAGACTGTAGTCCACCAAGAAGTGTTCCAAAGTGATTTCATTTTACTATGTATTTACCGGAGAGGCATTCTGAAGTACACAGTCTATATAAATCTGGGTAGTTCTTTGTCCGACAACATGCTATTTAATTATAGGCCATCTCTTTGTCTGCTGAAATGGCAACTGCGGTAAAGGGTTTATTTGCCCAGAGTTAAATCTTTGTAAATGTAAAATGGACTTTATGTAGCAACAAGATTAACTGACTGCAAGAAGAAAATCGGATGTACACTTTTAATATAATATGCGAAGGGAGATGAATCTGTGAAAACATTTCAAAACTCATGGGAAATAAAATCTGTGACACCTGAAACTAAATGTTAAGTGCTCGACTTACTTACTTTCTCTTCAATTATTAGCACATCACTGACAATTTTTTTAACTGTTCACACTGAACACAATGATCCCTACTTCTAATTAAGTACGTATAAATAAGATATTTATTTCCAACATAAATCTCTAAATTATTTGGTGCGAATTTGAATCTGACATCATTGTCACCACTAGGTGTGATTTCTAAGTGAAAATAATGTTTGGAATTGCCATTAACAAAATCGAATTGACCTGGGCATGTCTGGCTCATAGTCCTGTGTGAATTATTATTTTGACACAAGTAAGTTACTTCTACAATTGACGTGGGTGGGTCTATTCCATTCTATCAATTCCAATCAATGGACCAGTTAGCTAGTTTTCCCAACTGTTCGACAGGTGCAGCACCGTTTTTGCAATATCTGGTGAAGTTGGCTAACAAGAGACTTTGAAAATCTAGTACGGAATATATAGGCAGATAGCTGCCTTTGTTTTTACCAGATTGGCTCCACATAAAAGGAAAACCATGAGTCTGAACTCTGAAGTTTTACTAAGAATATTCCAGCGGCCCAGTTTATAATGGAAAGTATATATACGGGAGATTGCGGACAATGGTGTTTGTTTAGAATTATTAATCGCCTGTTAACATCAATGACACACACTTAAAACAAAAAGGAAGTACATTTTCTATTAGCTTAAATTGTATTCCAGCCAAAAACAATAGTCATTTGCAAACAAGTTTTGATAATTGGGAATAACTGGTGGATTATTACAAGACGTTGTCAGTGTCGTTGATCCATCTGCCTGTCAAACAACATGCCACTTGGGGGGCCGTCATAGGCAGTTTAGCAAGGTCTCGTATACAAATATATATTCAGATATAATTTCCATTTATACTGGGGTATGTTTTCCCTGCTGGTCAACAGTGGGCAGCGAAGATGACAAACATGATCCCACACACACATGGATGTCTGCCAATGCCATTTATCACAACTCGTCACAGCGAATGACGGCCAGTCTGAGTCACTTATCTTCTTTACACGCTTTTCTAACTTAACCTTTCAATGTTTAAAAAAAATTATGATAAAATTGCTGAGTTTAAAGTGTGTTGGGTTGATATCGGTTTCGGAAGAGTGGTGTTTTTTTCCTACATGTACATATAGTTGTCTGGATAGATCTGGAAAATTGAATGCCAGTGATTAACCTCCCCAGAAGTCGGTACATCACCCCCCCCAGTGAATGTTTGTCCGGATCTGGCAACTGAGCCATTCCATTTGACCAATTTCAAATCAAATTTATCAATTCTAATTCCATTTTTACCTACTCCAATCACTGAGTAGTTTACATTCCAAGTAGGATTGTCATGGAAGAAATATTTCTGAATTAAAAAATTAAATGGTAAATTAATTTGTGATTTAATTTTTTGGTTGCAAACTTCAATTCCATTTTTTAAATAAGCAATTCCAAAATTGCCCATCAATTCCAAAATTGACCTCATGTCTGTTCTACAATAAAAAGATCAATTGTACAGGGCCTTTAAAGTGGTGTACAAGAAACTTACATGTACACAATGGCCATCTGAACTGTCCCATGGTTTCTTCAACCAACATGTGCCATAGATATTAAAAATTGTCAAAAACTACCAAGTTTATTGATAAGCTTTCAAGGATTCCGTGTGCTCGTACATGGAAAACCATGGAGGCAACATGAACATTCATACACACTACACAGGACACCATAAGAACTGTGGGCCAATGCCAGATTCCTATTTTCATACCAAACTAGTCAAAATTGTGTGAATCCCACAAAGGCACACTCTAGAAGCAATAGTCTCTGTATATCTTTATTAATTACTAGTATATTACTCCTGTGTAATTTTCTCACCATGCAGATTACTGAAAGAAAGGGTCTTAAAGGGATAGTCCACCTTCATTTCAAATTTTGATGACTAATACAGCTATACTCACAAATGTCAAAATGTGTAAATGATCACCCACATATTAAATAATCCAGTTCAACATGCTGATTAATTGACTTTTATTGGCCTGTGGGCATCACCATTTCAAAGCTAGACAGAGACAGGAAGCTCCTGAATGCTGTAGAGCCCAAACAAAAGCATATAAACAAGTTTGAGCAAAGAATTATTCCAGAACTAAGGGGCATTATCTTGTTAAAATTACGTCATGAATGACATACAACCATTTCATTTTGAGCCAGAAGGAACCTGACAAGAGAAAAATGATCGAAAATGGCTCAGAAATTAACATTCAAGAGAAACTATAATTCACGGCAATCTAGAGAGCGCCAATGTGAGCATTTCAGTGTTCTCCTTCCCGTCTTCGAATCTGGCTTCCAGTGCAGCTGTAATGACTACTCAGTTATTTAGATTATTTTCCTATATGTATGATATCAGGTATATTTCATGATTATTATTGTGGAATTTTTGGTTACTGTTCTAAGCATTACATATTTTTAAAATATATTTGGAGGGTGGACTGTCCCTTTAAGCATGTTGTTAAATTCAGGAAATGGATTAAGATGGGGTTTTCATTGGAAACACCATGAACTGAATTAATGAGTATATAACTTAGCTTTAACACTGTTCATACATGGGAAATATGGCCAAGGTGTGAATCCACAGGGATATTTTCGATAAACACAGGTACTAAAGTTTGATCTGAACACAAACTTCAAGATTTCCTATTCTTTTACTGTTGTGCTATCAGAGCACCCTGATTCTAGAATTAGCTATATACTAACTTACTGTGGATCAGTAGAAAAATTAAAATGGAGCTCTACTTCACAAAACCTACCTCATTTAGTGAAACAGGGGGAGGAAGTTTATAAACTACTGCCTACCATAGATCTATTCTCCAGTCTTAATAGACCTTGCTAATTAAGCAAGTGACATCTGTTGACAAGATTTTGAACTACTAGAATCGGGTCGTAAACATGACCCTTTAATCGCAGAGTCTGGATCAGCCTTCCTTTTCACTGTGTATGCAAGATTTGTTTGTATATTTTAGCAATCATTGCCGGTGATAATACTCCATGATTCCAACAGTCAGTAAAGGAAAATGAAAGATAAGGTGATATTTAGTATATTTCTATTCAAAGAAGACTGATTTAGTAAACAAAATAGAATAAATTGGAAGTTCTATGTGGTAGTTCACAGAACACATTTTCTGTGGACAAGGGGACTGCTGTATTTGTAGCGAAAGTTTACATATAGGCAGTGGCTTTCCCATAGTGTTTCTTCAATACACATCTTTGGCCATTTATAATAATATCAAAAATGGACATGGCAGTTGTAATATTATCATTTTACCATGACGATTCAGAGATATCTTCTAAGTTTTGTTATATAGAATGTTCACCAATGTGTAGCAGCAGACTCATGCGCACGTCAGTGATAATGCACTAATTCTAATAAACAAACAGGTGTGGTAATTGGATCAAAATTACTCATCAAAACTATTGATTGATAGATCAATAATCTGGCATTGATATATTGCATTTGTGTATTATTTCTCATGAACTGACGTAAACTATGAGTTTATTTTACAATGTAAATAAATGCTGTCTGTTGCAATATATATTTTCAATATGTGTGCAGTAATAAACCATATAATATAGTTTATTACTACACAAATACAATTCAAGCACTGGTTTTCCTCGCACATGCTCAATCAAGAAAATTTTAAATGAACATGGCCCCAAATTCATGAAAATGAGTAGGCTATAATAGTAATAACATATATTCTATAACAACAGTTGAGTTAGTTACTGAGTCGGTGTAGTGGGTAGGGTCGGTTCCTTGCGTTCAACATGATTTTATGAATATTATATTCGACAGCAAGTTATAAAAACTATAGATCTATAACAAGTACACAATATACAATATATAATTCCCAGATTGACCATCATTTCCATTTTGATGATTTTCTGATCATTATCACCATATCGGAAAACGTAACACTCGTCGGCTAGATGATAGACCTGTCACAGTAGAGAATATAGTCTAGTCTAGTCGAGAGACTAGACCTAGATGAGCGATAATAAACGGAATGTTCAAATTAATTACCAGGAAATTAGTATACATATTACCTTTACTGGATTAGTGAACACGTGATATAAAATAGACTTACCTTATTTTAACCCACCCAGTATGCGTCAAACACAAAATGTGAAAATTTGAGTCAGTATCAAAGCCAAAACCACCACAACTCCTCCAATAATGCCGTCACTAAAACACCCACTAGATGGCAGCAACGTATCCGAAGAAAATTAATGCGAAATGCATATAATGACTGACGTGTCTGTATTAATTTAGCATTAATTCTACCGAATTCGATAGCGCTGCACACATTAATCAGATTTGATTAAATTTAAGTAGGAAATTACCATGGCATGTATATGCAGCTTATATACATAAAATAGCATTTTAATAGGTCGTCTTTATCTGAAGGTTGTTTCGTCTTTCACTTCGTCTCATTACCTTTGGAAGTCGCTCGGCCCATTTAGCCTACCTTGTGCACAAAAGTGGCTGTAAACATCAATTATCATCATCATCATCATCATCTTAATAGGTCGTCTGAAATTACAATAATTCACATTTAATAAGTATCCCCATTAATTTGTTGTTGCCGTTGCGGCATTATTTAAATTCACGTTTTGTACACGTGCTATTACACGAAGCCAAAATAAATTAATTATCAGAATGATAAAATAAATCCCAAACGCTTACTTTCATTGTAATACACAAACATAATAATTGGGTGTATGCATCGTGTATACATTATAGAGACAGCTCTAACATATGTGGATCGGTAATTCAAAAATCAAGAGAAGGCTGGATAGATAGAATTATAGTACCTTTATTTGTTAGTGAAAATATGTTTCTCCTGGTATTTCTAAACTAAAGATCAGCAGTAGCTATAGATCGACGGACATGTTAAGTCTGAAACCGGGAGACTCCGGGTTTTGAGCTACATCTGCCGGTTTTTCACGAAACCCTAACAAAAATTATCTAACTTTATCAAGCTTGGTGTGGAATAATTTCTTCTTATTTTTGCCTGAGTAAATGTCTGGCGTGTTTTTCTCTGTCAGCAGAAACTGTCCAAATTGTGTCTGCTAAAGCTGTCGTGTTCTTGTTTGCCGCGTAATCACGACCTGTACAACGAATAGATGTGTTAAAATAGTTTTTGAAATGAGGTATATGTAAAGATAACACTGTCTTTACAAGTGTTTAACATGTTTTTTTATAAATTATTTTTGCTAGGTCTGCATTGACACATGCTTAATTTATTATCATGTTTAATTTAGTATATTAGTTTTTATAAATTGCTATAATTTGAGATTGTGTGTTAATTTTACATAGAACATGGACATGTACTTCATCTGGTGGCAGATATTGGTTGGTAATAATAAAACTTCATTGTTATGGTCTAATGAGTGTTTTCTTTTCTGTTACCATAGTAATTATTATAATATTCCGAATTACGTATACAAGCCAGATTTTCTGACACCCTCCGATTTACGTATAAACCTACTGTTTTGGCATTTCTGAAACTTAATATGTATGGTTATAGATAATGTATTCGCACGCACGCACGCACACACACACACACACACACACACACACACACACACACACACACACACACACACACACACACACACACACACACACACACACACACACACACACACACGTGGGACTGGTGAGACATTACACATGTCTCAGCAAGAAAAGTCGCCACTCTGGATTCAGTCCCCTGAAGAAACGTCCAGAGTTTGAATTCACGGTTCGAGATTCTCTGTGCCTGTGTCTTATTATACACAGCTAAAACACACACACACGCACGCACACGCACACACATATATATATTCTTCTTTTACTATTGAAATTCATTTCCTGTGCACTAAGCATGAAGCACTCCATTAATCTATTCACGAGGATTCACTTCAAGCCACTAGACCGCCGGATGAATCACGGTGACGTCAAAATTGATATACAGACTGGAATATTCTTGGAAATTGAAAAAAAAAACATTTTACGGAAAACACACCAACTTACAATATGGACAAGGATCTTCGCAAGCCAGCAAGGTGCTGAGTATACAAGACATGAGTTGAAAAGCTTCTGAATATTGCAAACATCTGAGATATATCAATATTTACAAACCTGTGAAATTTAAAACTCAAATTGCGAATTAATATGGCGTTTCATATGGCAAATTGTCAACCTGGAAAAAGTGATGGGAATTTCGTACCTACGCTCAAATAGACAAGAACTGCTAATCAATAATGTTGAGGCCGCGTTAATTATGTGATTCACAATATTACATTTTCTGGTTCTATTCTCCAGAAAACGGAAAAACCGATATGGTAATTGGAGATTGATGGCTTCATGGATTGACGCGTCATTTGGATATTCGATCAGTTCTTGGTAATCGATATTGAAATATATTGATTAGCAGAATATTTCCACATTCTCTTATAGAGCGCCTCCATGGTCTAGTTAGTAGCGCGTCGGATCACAGATCACTACCACCCGAGTTCGAACCTTGGCGTGTATGGGCATATCTGAAGGTTGTTTCATCTTTGACTTTGCTTCGTTACCTTTGGAGGTCGCTCGGCTCATTTAGCCTATCATGGGTATTTATATTTGAAATTGTTTACCGTGCTCTATCTCCCCCGAAAAAACTTGCAATAAGACAGATGATGGTTTACAAAATATAATTTGATACAGAGAAAATAATAATATTTAGGGGAAAAATAATCGATATTTAAAAAAAAGCCAAAATCAAATATTTTTTGTTGAATTCACATAGTATCCACCGCTTTAAATGTGAAAATTACCTTTGCTATTTGTTGTATTGTTGATGGCATAATTCTTGAAGATGACCGAAATAATGTCGTGAATTACGTCACAAAGTCGATAGTGATAGAATTTGAAGACTTTTTGTTCTAATTTCAGTATCAGTCAGTTCGATTTCATCGAACCTGAAACCGGACCTAAAGTCAATATTATTAAGTAGATGACATTTGAGCAATATCTACAAGCCACGACGTGCTAATCCAATGTGCGAGGGGCGTTGCGTCTAAATTTTATTGCGATGCATTCTTTCACAGTAGATAAAATCGGATTATTTTAAGTACGTACTTGTCTGATACAAGTTTGCCTTTTTGCACATCTCAACGCCATCCGGTGGGAGTTCCAGGCCGTTATTCTTTCCCGTTGCAGAATTGTATCTTGCAATGTTTGATTTTTTTAATAAGTTAGGTGTTCCGGTGTTATTGAGGTTATTGCTCTTGGAATCAGATAGAGAATTTGAATGCGCCCAGCTGACACAAGTAATTAACACGTACGAATTAAAATTTACAGCATAGATCATTCTGTGCTTATATGGTAGATACTATAACACCCAAATACATCACTCTCATCTTATCGACCTACGACAACCAAAAGCTGCCATCTCGCATTTTTACACCAATAAGGCCTTTGTGTGATAATGTATCATATATATTATTATCTAAGCAAAATTGTAACTATTGAATAATAAAACATTAAATTTAAAAAATATTATCTCAGTAATATGTATTAATTGCCAGCCAGAACTCATCCTGCCAAAAGATGTTATCTCTAATATAATACCTTTTGGTTGGACACACTTGCTAGTATATAAATAAACTACTGGAATTCCATCTGAAGTTTCTGTAAGTGTCTGTAATGTCTCTTTTGTTTGTAGATCCTATTGGCTGTATCTGGTTGGTATTAATAACATGTTGTAGTAACTGTCTTAGGTGAAGTGATCGAAGAAATAGCAGCTTTTATAACACATATTTGATTAAACTGCGTAGAGGTATGTGAAAGGATTCGAATGCTGGGCAGTAGTATATGTTCCATCATCAGCTGGAAAGATTCAATACTACGAGTTTGCCCAACCCCGGCCTGTACTAGGTGCGCCACTGAGCTGGATTCTTTTTGAGGATATTGGCGCTATAGAAGCTTTGTAATTATTATTATTATTACTAATATACGTTAATTGTTTGTATTACTAGTAGGATACTAATTTGGCTTGGGTGTTTCTGTACCTTGCATCCATTAAAATAATGGTGTAATTTTAGAAAGACTAGATGCACTGAACGGGTATGAAACTCCGCCTCATGAAGATGAGGGAATTTACTAAAAACAATTAAAGAACTTTTAGTATAACTTGTTTCGCAATTTTTTAGTTTAGCTTATTCACTATGGTCAAACAATTAACTCCCAGAACATATGACCAACGGGTGACTCTGTAAAGAAATATAACACAAACAAAGATACAATTTGAACTAAAATCCCGCAGTCCTCTAAACACTAGCTCTGGAAAACCGATCCACTCTAGTATAGGTTCCGTTTGCAAGCTGTATCCGAGCGCCATCTATTGAAAGATGTAAACATTAAATATCTTTCACCGGGCCCCTATCGAATGAAAGAAACACCAAATTGACTTTCCGCGGCATTCGAATATCGAAACGGAGTTAGGTAAATACGTAATAGTGTTGTTTCATAATTTACCAACGGTCATATAACAATGTTATGTTTAATAGACATATTTTGATGCATGAAACAATGCAAATTTTATTTGAAGTAAGTATATATAATAGACTATATGAAATTATATGCACATTAATCATATTCAACAGATTGTCACACTCACTAACACCCAGTGACAGTCACTGACTGATCAGTGGCAGTGACTGAGTAGTGAGTGAGTCACAGTAACAGTTAATCACTGTCGGTGTGTGTGTCTGAATTAGGGGAGATCTAGGTAGATCTAGTCTAAACGGACTCGCCACTAGATGAATATAATCTAGATCTAGTAGATCTAATTAATTGTTTAATACTATAATAATAGTAATAATAATATCAAAATGTATTCGAGTTACAGAGCTGTCTGTATTTAACATCAAACTAGATCTAGATTAAAGAAATATAAAATTATTCAATGGTTAGATTAGCTAAACTCTAACAGATTTTGTCTAAATAATTAGTAATGCAACACTTATTCATTATAGTTTTAATGTACTGGGACTAAGTGTGACTATTATTATATTAATATTATATTAATCACTGCGAATGTCTTCTATTCTGACTTCATTACTATATTAGTGTAATTATAACAGTTTATGAAGAACCAGGCAATAAATTCCTTGTCAGCAGAAGCCTAAATACATTTAACTTAATTTCAAATTGAAACATTGAAATTGAGTTCAATATTTGAACAACGGCTTGTATGCTAATCAGTATAACAAGGGTATATTGATATTCTCTTAAAGCAGTATTGTTGTTGGTCTTACATTCCTTCTAAATCAACCAACAACCAGTCAAGACCTCTAGAGTGAATTTGCCTTCATCTCTTTAAAATTGTTCTTAAGGTTTTGTGTGATTCACTACGATTTGTTTGTTTGTTGCTAAATGTATGTTTTATGTGATTTCCACAATTATATATAGGAAGTTACGTGAGAAGCCCATTTGGATGGGAAGAAATTGTGCCCAAAAATCTCTAAACAAGTGGAAATAAATGTTTGTTGTTCAAATTGATAATTTGATTTCTTTAGAAATTAATATATATATAGCTCCCAAATCATTTTCCCTTTTGAAGAAGATCATTAGAATCATCATCAGTTATTATATATGAGGAGGCTAATACCCAAATTGAATAAGGTTAAGATTATGATGACATCCACAGTGTAGTCCATGGAAAAAAAAAAAAGATTTCTTACGATAATGATGGAAAATTAAGAAAGGTTGATTTTGTTAATTAATACAAATTGTCATTGAATGTGGAAAATCAGTTATTTTAGAGTTACTGCTATAGAACTGGACAACAAGTTCAAAGCAACTTTTATATAACCATTATTCAATTGTTTTTAGAAATTTAAAATTTACTACTGTTTAAATTAATTGTGTTCTTTAAACAGCAGGATATACTTTTCGATCATAGGAAAGTTTTGTGGTTGGCTTTTCTTCCTTAATCGCATTCCGTCGGAAATAATGTAGACATTTATATAATTAAGGTGATCTTTGCTTCATGGGTAAAGCTTGTAAGGTAGATGGTCACAAATCTGTGGGAATGGGGAGCTTAACTAACTAGGTACGATCCAAATTCTAAAGGATATGTCTACCGGTATGTGGTCATTTAATAGTCACATTTAAAAAAAAGGGAGAATTTACGCATTGGTATAGCTATCGCACTTGACAGCTTTTAACTTAACTTGTAGCAACGGCAGCCATAAATACAGAAGACATATTTTTCATGCCCGTAATGTTCTAGGTCTTTAACTTGTCCTTTATTATCTGGATAGTTTACCGACGTTGCTCTACATTACCGTTAATTTTTGGTCACTGTTCCTCGTTCATCATATGTTCAGATTAAAGTTGATGTTTGTCGGCAGTAACAAAAGCTACCAACTGGCTGAGTGTTGGGATAAATGATATCTCTTCAGTAGGGATGTCTTCTCGTGAATGAATTGTTTAAGTTTAATATGGTTTACATGGTTTTAAAAATTTTAAAACAAAAAGGTACACCTCGCTGAATAATAAGAAACATTCAATTATGCTATAATAATCATGATTTTATTTGTTTATGGTATCGATAGGTACAAATTGTGATGTTGGTATTAACTGTTTTTACAGGCTGATAATTATTTTCAGAGCACACCAATCTTTAGTTTTCTTGATTTAATTTAAAGTAAAAAATTGGGTATTGTTTGAATGTGGTGTACCATAGCTGAAATGAAGTACACACTCATGTTTATCAACAAAATGTTTATAACTGTTATCTTGTGAAACAAAATTATACATTCTGTGTGTGTGTTTATTTGTTTGTGTGTGTGTGTGTATGTGTGTGTAGAGAGAGAGAGAGAGAGAGAGAGAGAGTGACATAGAGAGAGAAAAGAGAGCAATAGGTATTATGGTATTAAGCTGCATAATAATTAATATTTTAAGAGACTAGTAATTCTAATCAAAACATTAATGCACATGTCTAATAACATTTAACATGTTTATGGCGAGACACCTTTTATTCCAATGATCTGAACAATGCAAAGAAATGCCATGTTTTTTCCATAGTTATAATTCGTCCAATAAAGTTTTTTAAAATAATCTAGTGTTTTTGCACTTGTTTATATTTATTTGTTGGTTAATAATAGTCCGACAGTATCATCATTTAAATATAATCAGATAATAGATTTATTAAGAATAACAAGGATAATATTTTAAACTAAAATTAAAAATTATTAGAAATGATGAAAATAATTTTAAACTATGAATTTGTCAAAACAAGTTCATGGGAATATCAACAGTCAATCCTTCATCACAACAAATGATCTGATTATCAGAACTTGTGGGTCAGCTTTCAGTAGAGTTGTCATGTGAGTGATATATTTTATTAGCAGTACATGTATTTAGCATCATTAAAATTGTCAATATCTGTTTTATTAAAATATGTACAGATGTTTGATGTACTTCAGTTTTTTTTATATAGATTATCTTGACTGGTAAGTTGAATGTGTTTAAATTAATATATTTATTGCCTATAATTTTGCTCCATGTCTAGCCATCATATATGGGTGTAAATTATTATTATTTATTTTCAGTATACATTGGACTTTAAATATACCTGCTTATAATTAAGTGTACTTTATTATCATTATTATTATAATATATATATATATATATATATATATATATATATATATATATATATATATTTGATAAAGCATGTCCGCATAGAATAACATGTTGGTGCTGAATAAATGTATTATTTATTCAAATAAATCCATTCTTGTTCACACAAGGTGCCCATGGTCCACAATTACCTCTCCCCCCCCCGCCTATTCTCAACTGACCCTCATTTATGCTCACTAACATATTTATTCCAATACCCAACATGACCACACCCTACTAATGAATGTAAACAAATACACCAGGCATCCTTCAGGGAGTGTTCTCAGCATCATGCATTGGAATCAATTTATGAATGAACATTAATTAAGTCAATTTGATTGTTCAATTCACCTCACACAACAGGTTTGGTTTGGTTTTGGTGTTCCGGAGAATCCCCAGGTGTCGCTTAATCAGCACAGCCTCTATGTTGGAGTGGTTGAGAAACTCCTCCCCCACCACTCACAGGGGAGCAGTACGGAAAGATGGAGCCGAAATACCCTGAGGGTGGTCACTGCCAGAGTGTTTTACGTCCTCAGGGGTTTTTAACGTCCCCCTTTATTTTAAATAATTCAGTGGAGACGGCAGCGCCATTTAACGTGGTCAGCCACCCACGATGTAGTGAGCCGAGAAATTAATCCCTGGAAAATTTCGACCTCTTACGGAGGTTCGAACCTGTGACCGTTGGCACCAAGTGCCGGGTGCTTAACCGCTAGGCCCCCGGAGCTCACTACACAACAGCCTTGTCTTGTCTTGTTGAAGTTTGGGGTAGGAACCCCTGGATGTCGCCTATTGGGCACAGCCACTACACAACAGCCAGTCAACTGTTGTGGTTTTATACGCCTGGTAGCCCAGGCCAGCCGCACCATGACGGGGGAGTCTGTATGTACAGTAGGCCTATTGCACACGGGATGGCACTGCTTGATGCCTCTAATCTTGTCCGGTGAATGTGTCCACGTAAAACCTGTAGTGTGTGTCTGTCTGTACACAAGGGGAAAAATGTCCAGTTCCAAACACAGTTATAATTGTAAATGTAAACATGAAGCGACAAATTTCTTTATCAGAGGCCTTGGGTCAGGGGAGTAATAAGTCTTCAGCCAACTCAAGACCTGGTAATTGAATGCTTTTATTACAAATATTGTTCTATGTTTTAAGTTTCACTGCTGAAATAACGGTGCTTTGGGCGATAATGTGTGTTATCTATGTCACCCATATCATAGCAATAGCACTGTATGAAATGTGGTGTGGGGGTTGCAGACGGAGTTGCATGGGTCATAATTGATTGAATTACCAGTAATTGCTTAATGCTTTATTTATTTTAAATAGAGTATTAGCTGCTGATTTGTTTCCCGTTTAGATTGTGCGGTTAAAGCAGCATTAGCTGCCAATGAACCAAGGTATTTTTATTTACATGCTTTGGGTTTCCTCTTAAAGTAATAAATCACTCGGGATATGAGACACAAACGGGTGGGGTCCGTCGATCTCGGCCATGTTGACCTCGGCCCACTTCGATCTCCTTAATGCCAATTGGCCGAGATCGACGTGGGTATCATAAATATATGTTGATTTCGGCCCATATTACATTAAAGTGTTATTTGTAGATGCGTGTTTGTATATATAATTATATATATATATATATATATATATATATATATATATATATATATATATATATATGGCCTACAGTCTAGTCTATCGGAATAATATAAATATCAAACGGTTTATTTTGAATAACAGTACTGAGTAACAATAACAGGCCACCCACGTAGGTCTTCACTCCTGGTCCGTATAGGCGGGCATATGCTCAGAGGAGCTGGTGGGCAGAGCCGTACTCGTATGCTGCCCAGAAGCCGAAGATCTTCTGCAGATCGACTGTACGACGCATATTCCAACGTTTTATTGTATTGACTGAAATGACTACGACTTCCTGCGCCAACCTTGTTTACACGCACAACTCAAACACGCTCAACAACCACAGTCTACTCAACGAAACAATGCTAGAGCAACTAGAGCCGACATAGACATGATAATTAGAAAACGTAAAAGCACGTAGACATTCAAGTAACATTTTATTTTTGTACACAAACACACACATATTAAATTAGGCCCGCCATTTAATTATACACAACAAAACATAGGAATACCACTTTAACAACCAAATAGGTGGGCCGAGATCGACGTGAGTCAAACGGATTCCTTAGCATAGAACCGGCAGGCTTGAAATCTCAAGTAGACCCCACCAGAGACTTTATAAATTGACGGGGGGAAGTTTTTAATTTTCATCTACAAGAGATAAATGGCGCTGCCTATGTACATGTATTTAGGTGATAATGTAGGACAGTATACACGAGAAACATCATGCAAACTTGAAATAGTGTCACATTTATACAAAACACATTTTATATTTCTATGACAGTCTTTCCTTCCTGGATAACTCAGGCCCAGTCTGTTTTATGAAGTACGTTTTGTAAAATATTTAACAAAATTTAACCACTTGAAGTATGGATGGTAGTATCAATTTAAATATATATATATATATATTCAGCCAACTCAAGACCTGGTAATATATATATATATATATATATATATATATTTATTTATTTCAGGACCAATAAATATTTATCTTTGCTGCCCCTGTTTTCTAATAAAAAGTCCCACACATATAATTATATATACACAAACAAATTAGCAATATGTATTCTCTTATTAGTTTCAGGTGCTGATTCCTTTCACTAATAGAACCAAACTTTTGAAACATGGATCATAAAACAGAGCCTGACATTACAGGATTTTCAGAAGAAGAAATCCTCGTTGCATTGGTGGTAAGGAATCGTTTGTTTATATGTGAATGTGGCTGTTGCTATGAAGATGAAACTCTGTACGACCTTCACAGATCAAACCATGTTTCGTGTGAGCCCCTGACCTGTTCCAGCTGTGGTTATGTGAGTCAGAACTTCGCGGATTTCAACAAACATCTTTTTGACCATGCCTAGTGTGGCTACATAAAAGTACTGATTGTATTTTTAGGTATATGCATCTATTGTTAACTATATATGTATCAGTAACATTGTACCCCCTGTACATCTACATGTGTGAGAGGCTGTACATGCCCGCTTAGAACACACAAACGCGCACCCATGCCACCATCTTTGTTTAAATTTAATCATTTGTCTAACAAACACCAGTAATAAGATGCCGGCATTCGGATATGTGATGTTTTCCGGCTCATTTGAATAAATAAAGGATTTGATCAAACTTGTGCATGCTGCTGAGAGAGAAATTTATAGACATACAAAACTGACAACAATTACAATATCACACACACACACACACACACACACACACACACACACACACACACACACACACACACCACACCACACACACACACACATGTATGTGTGTAATAATATAGGCTGATTTAGTTTTCGAAGGTTGTTTCATCTTTGACTTTGCTTCGTTACCTTTGGAGGTCGCTCGGCCCATTTAGCCTATCATGCGCATTTATATTTGAAATTGTTTACCGTGCACCATCTCCCCCGCCAAAAACTTGCATTAAGACAGATGATGGTTTAAAAAATATAATTTGATACAGAGAAAATAATAATATTTAGGGGAAAAATAATCGATATTTTAAAAACAGCCAAAATTAAATAATTTTTGTTGAATTCACATAGTATCCACCGCTTTAAATGTGAAAATTACCTTTGCTATTTGTTGTATTGTTGATGGCATAATTCTTGAAGATGACCGAAATAATGTCGTGAATTACGTCACAAAGTCGATAGTGATAGAATTTGAAGACTTTTTGTTCTAATTTCAGTATCAGTTCGATTTCATCGAACCTGAAACCGGACCTAAAGTCAATATTATTAAGTAGATGACATTTGAGCAATATCTACAAGCCACGACGTGCTAATCCAATGTGCGAGGGGCGTTGCGTCTAAATTTTATTGCGATGCATTCTTTCACAGTAGATAAAATCGGATTATTTTAAGGACGTACTTGTCTGATACAAGTTTGCCTTTTTGCACATCTCGACGCCATCCAGTGGGGGTTCCAGGCCGTTATTCTTTCCCGTTGCAGAATTGTATCTTGCAATGTTTGATTTTTTAATAAGTTAGGTGTTCCGGTGTTATTGAGGTTATTGCTCTTGGAATCAGATAGAGAATTTGAATGCGCCCAGCTGACACAAGTAATTAACATGTACGAATTAAGACTTACAGCATAGATCATTCTGTGCTTATATGGTAGATATTATAACACTCTCATCTTATCGACCTACGACAACCAAAAGCTGCCATCTCGCATTTTTACACCAATAAGGCCCCTTTGTGTGATAATGTATCATATATATTATTATCTAAGCAAAATTGTAACTATTGAATAATAAAACTTTAAATTGAAAAAAATATTATCTCAGTAATATCCAGTAGGAGTTCCAGGCCGTTATTCTTTCCCGTTGCAGAAACAACAAAAGTTTGCTTAAATTTCGAAAAGTTTATATTTAGTTTAAAATAATAATATTTTAAATAATGCCTTGTTCAATCTGAGTTTCTAAATGGCTAATTTAAATAGGCGGCTTTTAAGAATCTTACCAAATATTTTGTTTTACTTTCTGCACATTTAATACAACCAGACAACTTATTACACAGCTTAGGAACCGAAGCTCGGAAAGATTTATCCATTCGGTGCTGTGTGGGATTTGTATCGCCCTCAAGATTGAAGAAGACTCCGATCGCAGCAGTCTCGCTGGTATATATATACCTTTTGACCAGATTGCTTAGATATAGGTGATTCTGGGGCGCCTCCGTGGTCTAACGGTAGCGTGTTGGACCACAGATCACTCACTACCACCCGTGTTCGAATCCCGGCGTGGGGCACATCTGAAGGTTGTTTCGTCTTTCACTTCGTCTCATTACCTTTGGAGGTCACTCGGCCCATTTAGCCTACCTTGTGCACAAAAGTGGCCGTAAAACATCAATCATCATCATCGTCTGTTCTTTGAATGTGTGAAACAGGATCTTGTATGGTGATATAAAACGTACTGGTGTTACGTAAAACACTCTGGCAGTGACCACCCTCAGGATATTTCGGCTCCATCTTTCCGTACTGCTCCCCTGTGAGTGGTGGGGGAGGAGGTTTCTCAACCACTCCAACATAGAGGCTGTGCTGATTAAGCGACAGCCTGGGGATTCTCCCCGAACAACAAAACCAAACCAAACCATTGCTTAGATATAGGTGATTCTGGGGCGCCTCCGTGGTCTAACGGTAGCGTGTTGGACCACAGATCACTCACTACCACCCGTGTTCGAATCCCGGCGTGGGCACATCTGAAGGTTGTTTCGTCTTTCACTTCGTCTCATTACCTTTGGAGGTCGCTCGGCCCATTTAGCCTACCTTGTGCACAAAAGTGGCCGTAAAACATCAATCATCATCATCGTCTGTTCCACTCAATTCTTTGAATGTGTGAAACAGGATATCATAGTATATGTTCCCTTTTCCGTGTGTTTGTTTGTGTGTGTTTGACCAGACACGAAGGCACAGTTCTGCAATGTTTATCAGAGGGGGGGGGGGATATTATATAGCAATGCATTAATTGTCATAGTCAAATGAATACATTTTAAGGGTTTGGGCTAGTCTTACATCACTCATCTTTTATGCGTTCATGGAAGATTCCTTTATTTCATATTTGATAATAATACGACTTGCTTATAAATTCACCCGCTCACTAAGTATAGAGAGTATTTTTCAATATATTAAAGCAATAGCTATCGTAATGTAGATGGGACCATGCAAGTATAGACATTTCGTTATAAATGGGCTTATTATGGGATAATGTTGGAAAAAGATGAATAATTCTCCCATTATAAAAGACAAACAAACAATGCGCCATATGTTGATATAGTTGTCAAAAAGGTGAGCCAATAGACCGATTCTAAGTCTAAGTCTAAGAATCACTGTGTTGCATGGCGCTTTACCCGTGTATTGATCAACAAATGTCTGACTGAAAAGCTCTATATAGGCTATTTACCACCTATATTTTGATTTTATTTATAGTCCATTGATAGTATGTGATCTCCAGATCATAATTTTGCATTTAATAGGAATGGCATAGAATTCATCCAATAGATATATGCCACTAAACTAAATAACGTTCAGCGCGATTTGCATGGCCGTCATGGTCCGGCTTGTCTAGTTCAAACTTATTTTTTGTATAACCTTTGACATCTGACATAACGACGTGAATGCATCGACCTAAAAGAAAACTTTTAGGTCGATGGTCTATACATAAGCACTAAGTAACATAGTAAGCAGGATAAGGGTTGTCTGCGGCTCTGGCTGTGATATTTAATACCTATTTGGCTTCAACATATGCTAAATACCAACACCATGACAGATTATACATCTTCCATAATACCTCAGTACAAATCTAGAGGTCATTTCGATAGAATGTATAAATAATTTTGTACGCGTCACATCAGCATACGGAACTGCCCACTACAAACTTAAGAACACCTACCTTCTAAAAGAAGTATAACTCCATGTTATGTCCTATCTCATTATCATATATCTGGCCTTCAGTTAATTCCGAAGAGTTCAGCTCGCATAGTGACAGATGCTCGAAAATCGCTCCCAATTCTTCAAAAACTACATTGGCTGTCTATGTTTAGACAGCATACCCACTTCAAGATTTTGCTAACAACTTAAAATCTATCAATGGTGCGGTATGATACCTGTATGAACTGGCGTCAACCAGAAAGTCATCCCCGAAAGAGCGTTTAATCATGCAGCCCTACTTTGTGGATGATGATGATGATGATTGATGTTTTACGGCCACTTTTGTGCACATGGTAGGCTAAATAGGCCGAGCGACCTCCAAAGGTAATAATCAGTGAGCTCCGGTGGCCTAGCGGTTAAGCACCCTTCTTGGCTCACAACAACGTGGGTGGGTGACCACGTTAAATGGCGCTGCCGTCTCCACTGAATTATTTAAAATAAAGGGGGACGTTAAAAAAAACCCCAGAGAACGTAAAAAAAACACTCTGGCAGCGACCACCCTCAGGGTATTTCGGCTCCATCTTTCCGTACTGCTCCTCTGTGAGTGGTGGGGGAGAGGTTCCTCAACCACTCCAACATAGAGGCTGTGCTGAATAAGCGACAGCCTGGAGACTCTCCCCGAACAACAAAGCCAAGCCAAACACAAAGGTAATGAAGCGAAGTCAACGATGAAACAGCCTTCAGATATGACCAGCCCCGCTTCGTGGAACAGGTTGTCCGCAGATATTAGGAATGCATCGTCTCACGAAAAGCGTAATTTGGTCCGAAAATTCGGTTGCTTTCACCGGGAAATGTTGATTATCATTTAGATCTCTTATTTGGGATTTTACACACATATTGTTTCGAGTATCACTATCGTGGCGTCTTCGAATAGCTCCTGATAGTATATCGAATAAACATCATTATTATTATTTATGTCACGTATGAACGACCGCATACATATTTAAGTGCATTTTGATGACGGATTGGATGACCGGGCATGGTAACATTCGTCGAACGATTGTTTGTCCATTGTTTGAAAAGGTCAACCAAAGCATCGTCTAACATTATTAACATATTAGTACAGTATAGAATTGTATATTTGATCGAACTATCCGTTTCGTAACAATATGGACGATGTCAACAATACAACAAATAGCAAAGGTAATTTTCACATTTAAAGTAGCGCGTATTTGTAGAATAATTAACATGCGCAGTCCCGCAGTGACGTCGTGGAAAGGATGATGATGGTGACGATCGATGTTTTACGGCCACCTTTGTGCACAAGGTAGGCTAAATGGGCCGAGCCACCTCCAAAGGTAATGAGGCGAAGTGAAAGACGAAACAACCTTCAGATATGCCCACGCCGAGATTCGAACACGGGTGGTAGTGATCTCTGTGGTCCAACACGCTACCGCTAGACCACGGAGGCGCCCGGCGCGGTGGAAAGAATCGCCGCGTTTGAGATAAATCCATTCAAGGTGTCCAGCTAAGCGGGAAAGGGCTCGAAATGGAGGAATAATCTATGTGCCAACCTAAATTGGGTGCAAGCTTGTTTTCGGAAATAACACCGCGATACGATTTTCAAGTAAGCAACTATCGATTTATATACAGACTTGGCGTTAGACGCAATGAAGATAAAATATCGGCGATCCTGTCACACTGAAATCGAAATATTTACAATGTGAACAGCAGACAGTTCCGATCATCTGATCTGTAATGCCACTTTTAATGGCGTGGCTTGTTGATCAGTTTATTGAAACAAATTACACATTAGAACTGAATTAACATTTGCGAATGTTGTTGATGCACTGGCAAATTAAATCCCCTCCCACCGGAAATACACGTATGGCCTGTAATCCAGCTTGTGAGTTGACTGGTGAGAAAGCGAGTGAGCAACGAGTCACCGAATGGCAGACCAACTGTCCTCCCCCCCCCCGCGACCTATAAGCATTGCCTACTGATTGCGTTGGAGATAACTCGAGGGTGATAACGCAGACTGGCGGCGACTAGAAGATAGCACAACAGAAATGCCAGTACGATGTATTTAATAGATCTACACGAGCTAGAAACGACATTTTAAATGACCCGATGACATTTATTTTAATCCTACATCTATGACAAATATCGACAATATGTAACGCGCACGCTGTCAGTAGTAAATTACGAACGCTTTAGTTAAATTTTCCGTACCAGAAATCCCCGGTTGGTATTCGGAAATTCGTCGCTGCCAGTAATTCTTCATCGGCTTCCGGATGAATTTCCGCTTGACCATGACAAAGTTTACGCGCGCCCTAACACCTCTCAGATGCGCATGTCCGTTTATAGTCCTAATAGTTTGTATAGTTAGCAATGGATTGATGAAGACTACGAACTCGTTAACGAAGTCCGCCGGGGGCGACGAAACGGCCCGAATTGAAAGAAACGGAGAGAACGAAGATCCGTCTGCCGACGAAAACGTTTCATCCGAACAACAAGCGCAAACGTCACTCGGACGCGGCAACGCAACGACGAGAACAGCGAAAAAAGAACAACGGCGTAAAAACGTCTTATTTATTATCGTCGATGATCTGAGACCACAGCTTGGAGCGTATCACGATCCCGAACATCCGGATTATTTCAGCAAGCTCAGGATGCACACGCCGAATTTGGACGAACTGGCCTCGCGGAGCGTGGTGTTCACGCGCGCCTACGCCCAGTACAGTTTGTGCGGTCCGAGTCGGACATCGCTGTTGACCAGCAGACGACCGGATACGACCAGAGTCTATAACAACGAACATTACTGGAGAGATGTTGGCGGAAATTTTACGACGCTGCCCCAGCACTTTAAGAACAACGGTTACACGACTATCGGCCTGGGAAAGGTGTTCCACCCGAAGTTTTCATCCAATAAAGACGACCCGCCGTCCTGGACGGAACCCTATTATCGTCCTACTTACACCGACAGACATTACATGCCTAAGGGAGCCGTCGGAGGATGGAACGTAGCCGGTAACGAACAGGTCGATAAGGTTCCCTTAATCGACATGGCCATCACCGAAAAGGCAAAGCGGATGTTGAGGAAACTATCGGCAGAAGTTGCATCCGGAGAGCACCATTTCTTCATGGGAGTCGGTTTCAACAAGCCGCACGTGCACATCGTTTGTCCGGAGAGGTACTTCGATCTCTATCCTTTGGAAGATGAGGATAACTTTTTGCCGAATAAAACCTGGCAGAAGCCCGTCATACGACCGTACGCCGAATTTGATGGAACCGAAATTGGCGACGGCGAGCGGATACTGTCTCCTGATGTCTTGAGACATTTCCGTAGAGCTTACTTCGCCTGTATCTCGTACGTAGATGACCTGGTCGGTGAAATTCTCAGGGAGCTGGAAGAACTTGGTTTACACAAGAACACCGTGGTAAGTTTTATGGCGGATCACGGCTTTCATTTAGGCGAGAATCGCGCATTTGCCAAGATCACCACCTGGGAAGTCGCCAACAGAGTACCAATGATCATCAGGATTCCCGGCGTCACCGATTCGGGAAGAGTATCGTCTTCTATCGTTGAATCCGTTGATATTTTCCCGACATTAGTAGAAGCTGCTGGCCTGGATCCGATTCCCCGGTGTGCTAAAAAATCATCTCGCGTGATGCTTTGTACCCAGGGTACGAGCTTGATGCCACTTTTGGAAGGACGAGATACTCCCGTCAAGGACGCTGCCTATTCTCAGATCCGCCATCCGTTTCGCACTCGGTATACCGTACGAACGAAGAATTTCCGACTTGTTGACACAGCGTTCGTTAAATCGGTGCCGCTTCGAAATGGCAAATGCAAACAATACGCAAAATGGCCACAAAATACCACCTTTACAGAGCTTTACGATCACGGAAAGGATATTCTGGAGGAGACCAATTTAGTGAATGACCCAAATTACAGGGATATAGTTACTGGACTTCGCCGTCAATTACAGAGATTCGTGTCGGATCAACTTTTTTAATTATTTACTCCGTTTGTAGAAGAGATATTACGTCGGTAAAGTTCTCTTTTTATCGTGTGACTTTCAGTGATAATACCAATAAAATGCGTGTATTGAAATGCATTTTTTTCTTCATTGAAGTACCTACAGTTGTTTCTATTAGTGATCAAACCGTGAGAAGGATTCAGAAAATACAAAACAAAAAACTTTATTTCGGGAAAAAACTTTCAATTTAGCAATTTAATAATGCCATAGAAATGTTTTGATAACATTTTGAAAATGTATTGTTGAAAATATTTTATAATGTTATAAATAATTTACACACATTTTGTGTATATCAACTTTAAGCATAACGCCGTAAAAGTGTGGTACTACAAAGCTTTATACATACATTATACACTTATGCACACAAACACACATGGACCAACCCACAAACGTGTTCATATTTGTAGACAGCTACGCACGCATACATGCATATTAATAATGATTTATAATTTGAATATTTAAATTATTGGAACTAGTTGTGGGCCCCACCCAGAATTTGTAGTCTAGAACGATTGCTCGGGATCGCTGTAACCAAGGGATGGGTCTGATAATTTTGAACCCGTACTTAAAAGTAACCGAGTTCCCCCCCATTATCGATCGATAATGTGCATTTAGTAGGAAATTTTACATCTTAGCAACAACAATATAGATACTGACGATGACTGATGTTTTACGGCCACTTTCGTGCACATAGTAGGTTAAATGGGCCGAGCGACCTCCAAAGGTAATGAAGCGTCGTCAAAGATGAAACACCCTTCAGATATGCCCACGCCGAGATTCGATGGAGAATATGTGCTAAACAACCCTTAAAATATAGATTAGCACACATGGGACATTGCAACACACGATTAATTAAAGAGTACATATTTTTTTGTTCGCAATCTAGAACGGACATTCATAGATAACGAACCTGGCGGTTGAGCTAGCGTGAGCCCATAATAAGAGAACCCAAACACCAATTATAACTTGGTACGGAGCGAATGATTTCGGTTCAAAACTATATGGAATTTACTTTTATACTTGTATAAATACTATATATGCACTTTGATCCTGTCTCGTTGTGAGTGATTTGCGTGTCACAAACTTATCCAAAAGAAATTGATTCATTTCTCACCCAGATCCCGTTTGCATATGATGTGAAATTTGTATATAGGTATGTATGTCAATAATATAGGCAGTATGTAGACTCTATATATTACCGTAATCAGTTTTATAAACATCGTAAATAGAAATATGACCAGGTTTTCTCTTCTAAGACACTATTTCATCAATAAAAGTTAGCTCAGTTTTGAACCAGACTTTTCAATAATGGATTGAGCACTAACAATTTGATTGTTCCATTCCATCCCTTCATATGAAAATAGTTTTGCCTAATAATCTCCTTTGCCTAGGAGCCACAAGCAAAACACAACCAGAACACCTTTTAACATATGTGAGTATTCTAGAAAACTAATTTGATATATATTTAATACTGTACCATAATATATATATATATATGTATATGTACACACACACACACACACACACACACACACACACACACACACACACACACACACACACACACACACACACACACACACACACACACACACACACACAGGGCCGTCTTAACGCATGGGCACGCTGGACAGTTGCCCGCTGGCCCATCGAGCATACGGGTACCATGTGAATCTAAGTATGTTGTGACTTGCTGTCAATAAATATATTGTTTAAATGTTTGTGTTTATTGATCTTTGTTGTACAGCATGCTTCTTAATGTTTAAACAATAAATATAGGTTTAATTTGATCGACCATTTACATTTTTATTCCTGTGAATGGTTGTGTAGATAGGGGCCCCAGTGCACTGCTTTGCCGGGGACCTATAATGCAGTTTAGACGGCCCTATATATATATATATATATATATATATATATATATAAAACTCAGTTTCAACGGAAGAATTCGCTTCTTTATTGATAGCTAGGTTAAATTGTTGTATGCTACTCTACCAATGCAGATTCAATTTGTTTATCTCAGTTAGTGATGCCAATAAATATCTATCTGTTAATACAAAAGCGTGGGAATGTGTTTCCCGGCGTAACCTTCGTGTTAACCGTGCAAAATATGCCAAGCTGCAATGAAAACACTCGCCATGAAATGTATGCGGACGGCGACGAATAAACATAGAAACGCGTGCGTCAAATAGATTTAAAAACACAACCATGATGCGCTTTAGGTTGGCCTCCAACCATCAATAACGAACGTTCAAGATAAAATATCCAATGAAAGAACCAAACCTTCAACGTGAGCTCTTTGTTTATACAATTTATTTAGCAAAACAGCTGAACGATAATACGGAAAATGTCGGTTATGTTCACCAAGTGAAATGTCAAAATAGGGCAAATATGCAGTCGTTTTCTCTATATTTTTTCTATCTGTATATTTATCACTGGAAAACACACAACCATGCACGCACGCAAACACACACACACTCACACACACACACACACACACACACACACACACTCACACACATACAAATTAATTTATTGTGTTTCGAACCTTTTCTCGCCACGTTTATAATAATACTAATCGATTGCGGTTATCATAATCGATCATCACTCACAACGCAGGTATATCAACCAATTAATTTTCTATTATATTAAAACAAAACATCACTAGCTATCACCTTCTAACATGACAACTTGAAATTCTAGGATAAAAGTAAAATTACTATTTTCATTTATCTCTGGAAACATAAAACGCTGGAGTCGCGTCTGTTCTTCTTCATGTGTGCTATTTTGGTACGCAGAGATCAGTCACACACTAAGAGGTGAGCAAGGGGGCGATGTTAAAAGCATCGTCACCGGCTTCTGAAATCTCGCTGAATCTGTTTGATTAGTTTAAGAATATCTTGCATACACAAAGAGATGATCTCAGATGAGAATTACTTGAAATATGGCTACTTGAATTTTTAAATAAAATAGAACATATTAAAGCTTCATCAATTCCGTTTAAAGTTCTTTACAATAATCTGTATTCGCACATGACTATGTAGGAACACGAGCCTTTAATAGTGGCTCTGTGTCCAGCGTTGATATTTCGTTGAAAACCAAAGTATCTACTGTGAATAGGTAAATGGCAAACTTAGTTCACGAACCACACACACGAAACATTCACTTGTCATATAGTGAAGTAGGAACAGTGTTTCATCCAACCAGGCAACTGGCAAGGTTTTCTCCGCCGAATATGTCATCTATTGTAAATTCTAAATTTATTTGGGATTAGTCCCCTTGCTGGAGCAGTAAATTACAAACCGGATAGGTGGCATATACAACAATAAGTATACGTCTATAGTGTCCTCTGTCACTCTACTGTCCTCTGTCACTGTCCTCTTCGTAAATGGCTTCAAATATTGACAAGAGGTGGCATCCTGTATATCAGTCCTGATTCTTTAAATATATATATATATATATACACGCATATATATATATATATATATATATGATATGTACAATCTTACTGTAGCCATAGACTCCTGCAAAGTGTTTAGATCTAGATAAAACATGATATCTGTGTATGCGACTCTGAGTCTCCCAGGATACGAAACTGTCAGTTAAAACCAAATTAGGTGTAACTTCATTGAAACGCATACGGCGTAACTGTTATTACAGATTGCTTAATCTGCGGTGAATATTGAATAAATCGACCGCTAAAACTATATGGAAATCAATATTTTACTGACACGTAAACAATCATTAAACAAATATTTTATCTGGTCATGAGTAAATATTCCTATTTTGACATATTACGGTATGAACTGGTTAAACCATGTACATGTTCGTTCGCTCCCCTCTCTCTCTCTCTCTGTTGTGTGTGTGTGTGTGTGTGCATGCATGAATGTACGTGCATGTGTACGTGTGTGTGTGTGTGTGTGTGTGTGTGACTAAGCGTTCATGTATTGTTTTTTTAAATGTATAACTGTGCTTGAAGTCTTTTCATACGTGTTAAAATTTATAGGACTAGCACAAGAAATGATAAGATATATAATACATAGTATTGATACAGCAATTATTATCTTAAGGCCAACAATTGGCACTATGATTTATAAGAAAAGTTTTAAATTTATTATTATTATTATCATTATCTTCATTAAATTCTTACCCATTTTGACATAAATTGGGTATTTTTAGTTCTGATATTTTACTACTAAATCTGCCATCTTACACCAGCTCAACATTCATAGGATCATACAGATGGTGGCGTGACGTAATTCTTCTACTACCAGATATAAAATCGTTCACCTGCTTCAGGTATCCGGCCGCAGATCGGTAGTGTGTATAGTCTATATTCGTGTGTAACATGTTAATTAGTTATAAGTCTAAATGTCACTTCCTGTTACACAGAGGAGAGTGGTCAATGCATTTTGCATCGTCATTTGACAATAACACCCTAGGCAGCTATATCGGCATTTAACTTGATCACAAACCAACCCCCTTGTATTTATGTGGAAACGTTATGATACGTGTTCTTGTTTGGAACACGACGCGATGAACATAAAATGTTGGCATTTGAATATCTCAAATATTGGGGTTTCCAAACTCAAGTAGTCGCAAATGTATGTATGTATATAAATATATATATATATATATATATATATATATATATATATATATATATATATATGTTTGCGTGTGCGCGCAGGACACTGAATTGCCTAAATTGTGCCGATGTGTCGTTAAACAACATTCATCCATCCATCCATCCATTTGCGTGTGCGCGCGTGTGTGTGTTCATTTGTAATCATATGACATCATTCCCTGTTAAACACATTGCGATATTAATCACTCGGCTATAATTCGTTTTACAGTTGTGATGTCAAAATCAAAGTAAAACAGTATTTTAGTAAGTGATTTAATTTTCAACCCAAACAAGACAAATGTTAATAAAATTAAGCTATCAAATACTTCGCATAATACTCCGAAGCCTGTTTTATTATCATCAATAACTTGCCGAATCTTTGCCTAAAAGTATAAGGAATTATGGACATAAATAAAATACTCGTTTTATCTACGTATGCCAAAATGTCAGGAGCAGTATCATTGGATTTGCAGCACAATAATATAAATTGTTTACTAATTTTGTATCTTGTTACGTAATGTACTTTTGAAGGAATTTTTCTTTTTTGCATTGTTTAAGCAACGTGTCTACTTTTGCTGGTTTTGTTACTGAAAAGATCTAATCATTATTACCCACCTGCTAGAAACATATTAAATAAAAGTTCATATTATGAAGTATAGATTAATTGTCAAATAAACGTTTACATTATGGTATTTCTTATATATATATATATATATATATATATATATAGTACCAAATTCATCTATATAGTACATCCTCCCCTTGCCGATCAATGTCAAGGAAATATTTTACTCCGCTTCTATTTGGGGCGTTTTATTAATATGTAAATTAGGATTACGGGGAAATCGCTTATTCAAACTGTAATATTCTAAATTCAGTAAGTTCAGAAATTTTATCCCGTACAGCGGAACATTTTCATGTCTTGTTAATGGTTAATGCAAAAGGGCAACACTATTTTATAGTAAAGCTCCGTGGAAAAGTTGAATATTCCTGGGAATATCTCCGGAAAACATGAATTCAAAGATATCGCGAGAAGGCTCTTCCGTGAGTGACGTCATATTAACGCTCATTAATGTGGAAGTTAATACGACATCTAGGCGTTATTGACAGACAGTTCCCATCTATTTCGCTAATTTGGTTGCGAGTTTGACGAGTGAAAACATAGTTTATTGTACTTAAAGTTTGATATACATTTATAACATATCAGAAAACTTTGTTTAGATGGGCGAGTTACAAGATTCCACGTGAGGCATTTTTAATTATTCAGACGTAGAGAATAGAGAACCAACTATTACTAGAGTTGGTCGATCTGTCTAAACTTATACACGTATATCACACCCCCTCTATGGTCTAGTGGGTAAGAGCGTGGGACTTTCTTACTCATGGTCATGCCGTGCGGGAGGTCGGAGGTTCGAATCCCAGCCTGGCAATATAGTAGGGGGATTTTTCATCCAACAAGGCAACTGGCGAGGTTTTCTCCGTCTATTAGACATTCAAAATTTATATTGGAAGTAGTCATCGTGGTGAAGCAGCAAACTACAGACCATATGAGTCTCCCTCATTTGAGGTAACTAAGCTAGACAAAATAACTGCCGTTTCGACATTATTATTATTATTCATATCGCGATATTACTGTAAGATGACACTCCAATGGGATTATATGTCCGATGCCTTTGTCCCGATATGTCGTTTAAACGCACCACCCCCCCCACCCCATTACTGTATCACTCATATTCTCAGGTAGGTTTTATTACGAAGTTCATGTGTAAATATTGCCAGTTTCTTGTATAAGCCATACAGATAACCGAACAAACCATACACGTGTTATATATATATATATATATATATATATATATATATATATATATGAGTGGTTTGGGGGGAGGTGTGTGGGCTGCTATATTATTATAGAATATTGATTGTTTACATTGAGTGCACTGGAATAACCGAACGAATGATCAATCGATCGATCAACAGAGAAAACAATCAATTGAATTGGATTGTTGTTCGGCTAGAAAGAAAGTGAGTGAGTGAATAATTGAGTGAGTGAGTGAGTGTGGGATTTGTTGCTAGTATTAATGTTGTTAATGTTAGTTATTAGCTATAAAATATTTAACTTAAACGATATAAGACAACAAATGTTGTTTTTAGCGTCCTCGGTATGTTAATGAGCTGTTATTAAGATCACCGCCATTAGATGTCGTAAGGTAAAACCTTCGCTCAACTCTTCGCCGTTCGTGGTATCTCATCACTTCGCATACAAATTTGATCAACCTCTGCCGAGGACGACTTCCGAACAACCAATCCGTTTTAGTCAGTTGATTTTATTTAAACACATACTACCTGTATCGAAGCACTATCTCCAGCGTAAGATGAAAACTTCATTCTACACGGCCCTTTTATTGATATTGAATGAGGCATCGTAACACCGTTTCAGGAATATAACCATTTTCGACCAACCTCCATTTTACCTATTTATAACATCGGCTTGGCGCTGTCCGTTAGTGAGCTCCGGTGGCCTAGCGGTTAAGCACCCGGCACTTGGTGCCAACGGTCGCAGGTTCGAACCCCGTAAGAGGTCGAAACTTTTCCAGGGATTAATTTCTCGGCTCACTACATCGTGGGTGGCTGACCACGTTAAATGGCGCTGCCGTCTCCACTGAATTATTTAAAATAAAGGGGGACGTTAAAAACCCCCTGAGGACGTAAAACACTCTGGCAGTGACCACCCTCAGGATATTTCGGCTCCATCTTTCCGTACTACTCCCCTGTGAGTGGTGGGGGAGGAGGTTTCTCAACCACTCCAACATAGAGGCTGTGCTGATTAAGCGACAGCCTGGGGATTCTCCCCGAATAACAAAACCAAAACCAACCAATGTCCGTTGTTGGTTTTCTGCCATACGGTTGCAGATATTTTGGTTTACTCCAGATAGTGTTGAGTAGGTATCAAGACGACGGCAGAGACATTCTCAATCTAGCCTAGCAGAATAATTGCCTAATTATCCTTACTACTTCATAATTCCAAGTTTGGTCATTATTAAACCCGAGAAGGCTAACATAGACACAACGAAAACAATGCTAATATGTTGACTCGCGTTTATTTGTTTAATCGTGTTTCACGAAATATTGATAATAAATATACGAAATCATGGAAGGAATGTACTCTTCCGCTTTTGCATTCACCGCTACTCCCATAAATGCAAAAATGGATGCATGCACACACACACACACACACACACACTCAGAGTACCAAGTTCCTGCTGTATCGTATCAAATGTTTGAACAAAACGATTAATACTTTTTTCACCTTAAATATGGTTAAAATAAACGTAGAGCACTTTACTAGGCTATCAAACTATTGTGCAAATTATTGTTTATTATCCAATCAGGCTCTCTACAAACTCGTGTAATCGTTCGCGAAGATCTTCGACAACATCAGCATAGCGCCGATCATTAATTAAATTCACCTGTTCCAGAATATCCATCTCATGGTCATAAAGTTCGATCCTATCCATAGTCGACTGCCACTCGACAGAAATTTGATAACTGCCATTTGGTTGGCTGACGTTGTAGACTAAGGCAGTCTCGACTAGCCGGTGTCTTCCGGTTCTTATCGTATAGCGCATTCCATCCGTAGCCACGATTTGAGAAAAGGCGGCGCTCTGAAC
The DNA here is from genome assembly GCA_025642065.1 of Paralvinella palmiformis. NCBI lineage: Eukaryota > Metazoa > Annelida > Polychaeta > Terebellida > Alvinellidae > Paralvinella > Paralvinella palmiformis. The sequence goes on along the minus strand of JAODUP010000258.1, from coordinate 56,513 downwards.
GCGTTCCTTTGGTTTACGGAGTAGGGGCATCAAGCTGATCCCCTGGGTGCAAAGCGGCACACTCCCGCTGCGTTTTGGACAGACTGGCAAGGGCTCTAAACCAGCGGCCTCGACCAAAGTGGGAAACATATCGACGGATTCTACTACGGATGGCGACACTATTCCGGCATCAGTCAGGCCCGGGATACGAATCATCATCGGGACTCTATTAGACAGCTCCCATGTTGTGACCTTCCCCCAGTGTCGGTTCTCGCCCAAATGGAATCCGTGATCGGCCATGAAACTGACGATGGTACTCTTGTCCAAGCCGGTCTCCTCTAGTTTCCGGAGAATCTGGCCGACGAGGTCATCTACGTAGGATATGCAAGCGAAATAGGCACGTCGAAGGTCTCTCAGCGCGTCTGGTGGAAGAATCCGTTCATCTGCCTCGGTCTGTATACCGTCGATGTTCACCGAAGGTCGAACTAGTGGCTTGTGCCAGGAAGTGTTCACCAAGAAGCGTTCCTCTTCCTCTAATGGGTACTTATCGTAGAACTCTTCAGGACAAACCATGCTCAGATGCGGCTTGTTAAATCCCACCGCCATGAAGAATGGCCGTTTCGTCGTTGTGGTGGTGGTGGTGGTGGTCAGTGACATGTCCGTCAGAATTACTTTGGCCATTTCCGTGCTGACCATGTCTACCAATGGAATTTTATCGATTTCCGACTTCGGCACCGAGAACCAACCCCCGACGGAATCCTTCGGAAGAAAGTACCCGTCTCTATGAATCGAGTGATAATACGGCGTCGTCCACGATGGGGGATCGTCATTATTTGACGAAGAACGCGGATGGAACACCTTTCCCATGCCCACCGTAAAGTAGCCATTATTCTTAAAGTGTTGGGGCAGAGTAGGTGAAGTTTCCGCCGACGTTTCGCCAATATTCTTCATTACCGAACACCTTCGTTACATCCGGTCTTCTACTCGTCAGCAGGGATGCCCGACTCGGCCCGCACAAACTGTACTGGGCGTAGGCATGCGTGAATAATATGCTCTGTGAGGCAAGTTTGTCTAAATTTGGCGTGTACATCCGGACTTTGCCGAAGTGGTCTGGATGTTCGGGATCGTGATAAGCGCCGAGTTGTGGCCTCAAATCGTCAACTATGATGAACAAAAGATTCTTCGGTTGACCTTTGTCTTGCGATTCTTCTTCCGTCGTACCGTCGGATGGGATAATGATTTCTGCTCCTTCCGTAAAATCACTTGAAGATGTCCTTTCTCCGGGATCAATCTCGGGTTCATCTATCGGGTTAGCCAGTCGTATGGTGCCGTAAGGCTGTGTGTGACTGGCGTAGTTTTCGAGTCCCGGACCAAATACGAAGACGGTTAGCATTATCGTAGCCAGTACGACTGATACAAACAAAACTGAGAATGATACTTTTGGAACCATGCTTCTCTCCGGTATGATGGCTAGTTTATCGGTAAATCCAAGCCGATGTCTTATCATTTTCCGGATAATAATATTTTTCCCCAAAAGAGCAATTAATGTTGGACATTTCAAGTCTCTGGAAACATCCAAATTGTATTATTCGTGTTAAACCTAGCTTTCTGCTCATCTGCTGTTTATTTATTGAATTTCACTCCGATATGTTATATAAAGCTGACCATCCACCAAAATCAACATAACACTCTGTTGAATAAATACAACTACAAAGATCACGCAAGCTGACTACCCGACCAGCCAGCCAGCCAACCAGCCAGCCAGCCAACTGACAGGCCAACCAATAAGCCTAACCCGCTTATGATAAATTCATGTCAATCTATAAAACTATATTCAACGAAACATTTCCTTTGCTTAAAACACGATTCAATAAGAAATACATGAAACGTGACCCATGGGTCTCAACCGGATTATTGGCATCTTTCCAGACATAAGGCAAATTTATTTAAAAAGAAACTTAGTAAACCAACTGACGAAAACATTAAATGCTATAAAAATTACTTGAATTTATTCAATAAAGCCAAGCGCGAGCTAAAAAGAAACTATTACTCGCATCTCCTAGAATTAAATAAAAACAATATGAAAAATACGTGGTCAGTACTAAAACAAGCAATAGGTAAACAAAACGACAAATCTAACTGGCCCCAGACTTTCAAAATAGACAACAAATATATTTCAGGTGAAACTGAAATAACAAATAGCTTCAATAAGTATTTTTCAAAAATTGGGAAAATCACCTCTGAAAATGTCCCTAAAACGTACAAAAAAGTTAATGACTATTTGAAAACACCTCAAATAAACAGTATATTTTTGGAAACTATAGAACCAGATCAAGTCCTCGAAATCACAAACAAATTAAAACCTAAGCTTAGTACAGGTCATGATGAAATATCCTCCAAACTACTCCAGGAATCTATTGAATACATTAAATATCCATTGACACACATTATAAATAGATCAATAATTACCGGTATTGTTCCCAATCAACTGAAAATAGCTAAGGTAATTCCAATACACAAATCAGCTAATCCCACTGAATTAAAAAACTATAGACCCATCAGCCTTCTCCCAGCTTTTTCGAAAATATTTGAAAGGATAATGTATAACAAGGTAATGAGCTTCCTCAATAGTAATAATATTCTTTACAAACAGAAACACTCAACAATTCACCCAATTATACATTTATTAAATCAATGTGCAATAGCTAATAATTCGACTCCTAAGCAAGTTACCTTATCTATTTTCTGCGACCTCTCAAAAGCATTTGATGTTATAAAGACAGACACATTATTAAATAAATTAAATTACTACGGTATTAGGGGAGTCGCCAACAAATGGTTTGCCAGTTATCTTGTGAATAGGAAACAATATGTTCAAATCGGTAAAACGAAGTCAGATATTGAATTCATGAACTGTGGGGTACCACAAGGATCTATCCTAGGTCCTTTGCTATACCTAATATATGTTAATGATATATCAAAATCCACAAATGCACATATATTATCTTTTGCAGACGACACTTCTTTAATCATTAGTGATACTGATATTTCCACCTTATATCAAAGGGCAAATGTAGAAATGAATAACTTATTTGAATGGTTTTGTGCAAATGGTCTCTCGCTAAATAAAAACAAAACAAAATATATGGTTTTCAAAGGTGGTACAAAAAATTTGGATTTTAACATCTTGGACATTTCAGTTGGTGGTACTCATTTAGAGCAAATTGGTTCTCAATTCCAAGAGAAAACCACCAAATTCCTTGGTGTCTTTCTGGACGAGACTCTTTCATGGAAATATCATTTGATTTACGTGAAAAATAAGATTTCTCGGGCCTTATATGGCATAAAACAAGTAAAGAAATTCCTACCAAAAAACAGTCTGAAAACTTTATACCTGGCTCTCATACAACCATATATCTCATATGGTTTACTAATTTGGGGGAACGCCAATTCATCAATCCTTCAGAAAACTGTGTCTTTGCAGAAAAGAGCTATTCGTATTATTAATAATGCGGGTTATAACAATCATACCGATCCCTTATTAAAAAATTGTGAAATCTTAAAATTAAGTGACATGTATCAATACCACGTATGTTTGTTCATGGACGACTTTATTAACAAGAGACTTCCTATATCCTTCGAAGGCCTATTCCGTCTAAATTCTGAGGTACAGGAAAATCGCGTGACAAGGCAATCTAGTCATATGCATGTACCTCGATGTAACTCTGCACTATCCAGTAAGTTGCCGTTAATCAATTTTCCCATTATATGGAACAATTGGAATAGTATCCTTTCCACTTGTAATTCAAGATCAAAAACTAAGAAAACCCTGAAAAGTTACATCTTAGCTACTTACTCAGCATCTGCAAAATGCAACAACCCTTATTGTTGTCAATGTACACATGTCTAGGTAATTATATGATTCCTTGGTACCTGGTCCACATACTTCCAATACACACACGACCAGACTTGCAAATACACAAACGGCGTTTCATTGAGCTGACTATTATTAGCTATGATTGTTCGGGGCCAATGGGAAGACAGCTTCGGCTACATTGGTCCCCCAATTTCTTTATATGTAATATACTTGTAAAATTGCATTATGTATACGTTATTTGATATTGAAATTGGAAATAAATACTACTACTACTACTACTAAGCAACAAACCAACCAACCAGCAAACCAGCATCCAACCAACCGACCAAATAAACCAACCAGCCAGCCAACTAACCAACAAAGCGATTAGCCAACTAATAAACAACGAATCAACTAACCAACAAATCAATTAATCAATCAACCAATCAATGAGTCAACCAACCAATAAACCAATCAGCCAGTCAGCCTAGCAATCAATAGATCAATCAACATCAGTCAAACACTTCCCCTTTCTTATACTCTCTTCCTCCCTTTCTATAATCCCAATTGGCACAGATGATAATGTGCTCTGCTGTAAATATAAAGTCTGTTGAAGGGAATCTAAGGGATGCTTTATTTTACTTTCTTAGGTAGCATCCACTCATCCACATATCCCAAGTATACTACAACCGAAGCCACTCATTATCTCACTTTATTGATTGATTGACTGACTGACTGACTGACACTCACTCACTCACTCACTCACTCACTCATCACTCACTCACTCACTCACTCACTCACTCACTCACTCACTCACTCACTCACTCACTCACTCACTCACTCACTCACTCACTCACTCACTCACACTCACTCACTCACTCACTCACTCACTCACTCACTCACTCACTCACTCACTCACTCACTCACTCACTCACTCACTCACTCACTCACTCACTCACTCACTCACTCACTCACTCACTCACTCACTCACTCACTCACTCACTCACTCACTCACTCACTCACTCACTCACTCACTCACTCACTCACTCACTCACTCACTCACTCACTCACTCACTCACTCACTCACTCACTCACTCACCCACCCTGTGGGTGTTAATGTTAACAAGTATGAAGCGAATAGATTCAAAACACTCGATATTGGTGAGTCCTGGCTATTTAGCTATCACGAACAAAAGTCAGTACAAAAGATGATGAGACTATTTTGGTTTGTATAATAATAATAATAATAATAATAATAATAATAATAATAATAATAATAATAACAGCAACAACAAAAATAATAATAATAATAATAAAATAATAATAATAATTACAAAACTTCTATAGTGCCAATATCATCGAAACGAATCGAGCTCAGTTGCGCACCTAGTGGAGGGGTTGGGCAAACTCGTAGTCTGGGCACGATGCAGTTCATCAACAATGATCAGATGGAAGGGACATTTAGGGAACGATAAGCGATTCTGAAAACAAATATATTTATAAAACGCCAAGATGAGACACTCTATTATGAGGTAATGCAGATGGTAACATATGAAGGCGAGATGCTACATTTATCAACTTAGTCGTGTGTCTTGGATACAACGCATGCTTCCACTATAGGCGCAAAGCGTTACTCAAACACACAGCCATCGCGTCCTTTCAGGTTCTCATTTTTATGCCCCCGGAGCCTGGAACCCGCTACCCTACGCCTACATGTGCCACAGTCTAACTAATGGCGCTATCATGGCTCGACTATCGTCAAGAAACGCATCCCGGAGATGCGGGTATCAATCATGAAATTTTGTGGCAAGCACTATTTATTTGTTTAGGCAAGAATTAGCATTTGGACATATGGTAACACGTATGGATATATGAATGAATGAGTTTAGTTTATTAAATTTGTAATTCCGGTTCTCATTTGTCCACAAGTTGATTCGGTTTGAATTATTTACCATTGGCGCTGATCACACTTTGGACATGTGGCCGAGGAACATCCCACAAACACCGATATCAGTGTCGGTTCTAACCACTGCGACATCAGAATGCCTTTTTTGTCCATATACATCCAATTTTGGTTGTCTACATTTTACATGTGAAGAAAACCATACAGTATGATATATTTATAAGTTAAAAATACTGTTGAATGTAAACTGTGGTGTCAAAATAGTTTATGATATGTATGTAGCAAGTCACCATTGAACCACACGCACGTGTTGTTTGTTGCGAGCTGTGGTATCAAATGGTATGTTTTACGTGCTTCCGCTTTTTGTACGTAGCCTGCATGTAGCCGCTTTCCTGTGGGCGTGACATATTTGTCGCGTACGAAAAGCGAATTAGCTGGTTCCCACAGGCTGATGAGTAGACCAGACCATGCTTAGGTATACGCACACATTTATCAATATGTGGAGGTATGGAACATTTAATTTTTAGATTAATGTATGTATAGTTGTATTTAGATTTAGGTAGGTAGGTTTCGAAGGATGTTTAGATATGTTGATGCTCTGTGCCTGTTGCCTCTTACTATGTACCCTAAAACGCACATTGCCCGTGCCAGACATCTTATCTATTTCCATCCAGTTTCCCAAAAATTAAAAAAACATTTTTTTGAGTTTATTAGCTTTGTTATGTATAATGTAGAATCTATATTGTTGTCCTCTTATGTGGTCTGGCGAAACGACCTATTAATTCATACAATGCTGCTTGATGGATTTATACTCCTGGAGTCGTTTGTTACCCCGGCAGGCATCTCCATGGGTATTAAGTTGGGAAAATTTTTCCCATATTATAAGTAATTAGATTACACTGATATAGGAAATTTGTTAAATGTATACCTAATTAATCCCGACGTGTCATTCGCAGTATCGGAGATCTGCCAAAAATCCCCCGTTCTCGACCATGGGTCAAATAGATCAAGTGGATAGGCGCTTTAATTTAGATCCCACCACACCTAACTGCATATACTTGGGGACGCAAAATTTAAAGGCGTGAATGAACGTTCCCTTAGTGATGAAGGGAAAACGTATGAGGGTTAGCTGTTGGGGTTCGAGTAAATCGTAGTATTTACTCGGGTTTTGAGACGATATTTCGTTCTAGTCCAGTAATAATCCATTGTGCGGTATTGCTACTTTTTTTTTATTTTAGTTTAAAACCTTTTTTTGAGTCCATACTGGTTAGTGTACATTCTCTTTGTTATGAACAAACTGTAATGTTGTTAACACGCTGAGGCTATATATAGGGCTTGAATTTTCACTTAGGTTTGGGGAAGAACTTCCCCACCAGTCGGACGTGTATTGATACACGGTTCATATAGGTAGGATTTATTCAGCCATTTGAACCCAGAATAAAGCTGAGGTCAGCATCTGAGGTGTCGAAAAATACAGGTTTTTTTGGACCAAAAGAAAATTACTGTTGAAAGTAAATTTTTGGGGTCAAAATAGTTTATGATATGTATGTAGCAAGTCACCATTGAACCACACGCACGTGTTGTTTGTTCGAGCTGTGGTACCCAAAAGGTATGTTTTCGTGCCCCTTTTTTATGGGAGCCGCTTTCCTGTGGGCGTGACATATTTGTCGCGTACGAAAAGCGAATTAACTGGTTCCCACAGGGAATGAGTAGACCAGAACCTTTCTTAGGGATAGCACACATTTATCAATATGTGGAAGGGATGGAACATTTAATTTTTAGATTAATGTATGTATAGTTGTATTTGAATTTTAGGATTTAAGGAGGTATTTTTCTCTTTTTGTTTTAATTTCCCCCCCCCCCCCCCCCCCCCCCCCCCCCCCCCCAAAACCCCCCCAAAACACACACACACACATATATATATATTTATATATTTATATGCTAACAGTCATAATGGAATACTAAACATTTAAGATTCGCAAAACGTTGATATATCAATTACGTTATGACAAATTAATTGTGTACAATATGGTGATATATGCATGTATGTATCTGCGCATGTGAGCCTGCGTGCTTGCGCGCGCATTATCCTCTATGTTTGTGTCCGTGTTTTAATATTTAAAATATGATACGGATTAATGCAGTCAGTTACTATCAAACTTATTACTACTATGAACTCCGTTTTAAGTTTTGGTAATCCGCTAAAACGAAAAATTAAAATATTTAAATTTATCAACTAAATATCCTTAAAATGAATAACATCAGTATAGTTGTTTCACGATGTAAACATGTGACTAATTGATTGATGATTAATCAGCTAAATGATAAAAATGCAAATAATCAATTAATAATAAGTTTATATATATATATATATATATATATATATATATATATATATATATAAACAGATAACCCAATGGAAGTCTTTGTATTTCATTCCTATTTTATAACAATAACAATAACTAATGTTTGACAGTTAATAAATATTTTAAAATTAATTCCATAATCTAATTAAATCTGTATTTAAAACTAAAATTTTAATTAAAAATTTCGTTAAGTCTATGATTCGTAATTCACGTCTTATTACACGTAATAACTAACTGGACATCGTATAATTGGTTTAATTGAACTTGTTTTGATAGAAAGTGATACCTAATTGACTTAAAATGGTATATCTGTTAAAAGTGTCGCATAATTTAGTTACATGCTACACACACTTAAATTCCCCCCAAACAATATAAATAGAACAATTAACAGCTGTTGGTGATTTTGTAGGTGTCAAATTTTCTAAGTCCATGGCATACAAATAGAAAGAAAAAAATGGTTCCTAGCTATATATTTGTTTGTTATAAAGTCTGACGTTTTCTTGTGTTTTCCTATGAGAGTTATTACTTTGCCTGCCAAACCTTTTTCTCGCATATTGCCTTTATATTTGATTGATAATCATTTGTAATTGAATGGATTTTGGTTAGAACCTCCAGAATATACAGATAAAAGAGTTTGGATGAGTTTTTTCTTCAGTTTGTATGACGTTTATTAGTTTGTGTCAATCATATTAGTTCATATGAAATCGAATATAATTATCGATTTTTCTCTCCTTTGCCCATCAAATATATGGAACCATTTTTCAGTTGAATAAACGACGTTTCTAGTCGAAACGATCAGTGTGATATATTTGAGATTCTACTCGTACGAAATTGTTATATTCAGATAATTTAAAGGATTTGGACGAGGTATCCTGGTGGTATTCAGAAAAGACAGTGATCGATTTATCAAGGTTATTTGACATTGATTTACGGCGAAGGTTTGTCGTGACAGCAAACAACTAAAGCCGATGTTGACAGGATGCGTTTTACACAGATTCTCCACTTTCGCTCTCATATGTCTGTGCGTGTGTGCTTTCACTTACACGTGTGTGTGCGTGTGTGTATGTATGTATGTATGTATGTATGTATGTATGTATGTATGTGTGTGTGTGTGTGTGTGTGTGTGTGTGTGTGTGTGTGTGTGTGTGTGTGTGTGTGTGTGTGACTACGCGTTCATGTCTTGTGTTCTTTTATGTATAACTGTGCTGAATACAATTAGTCGACTAGTTGACAAAGGAGTCACTCCCTATCGTGACATTGTCATAATACGCTGTCACGGGTGCTATGTCTTTTCTTTTATTCAAAAGGCGATTATCATTCGATAGATACTAGTTCTTGATATATCTAATTGTAAATATAAGAAGAAAACATACAAACGAGTTCATACACGCTTACGTCTGCGTGCATGCGTGTGTTAGCATCGTATGAATAGAGACTGTCGGAGAGAATTAGAAACAGGAACCTCTACATATAAAAGGTCAATTATCAGCCGGCTGAATCCGGAGAAACAGTTTTCTATGCCGAGGCGTGTACTATCTCATCATTCCCCAGGCGGCGCTGTTCAACAAAACACCCCAAATACCAGAGTTATATGGCCGGCTCAGAATACGGCTGTTATACCTGTTTCTTTTGACCATTTTATGCCCAAAGTTCTAATCGTTTTTTGTCATCTATCATAAAGGTTAGTAGCGAGTTTTAGTGGTTCTCTTTGAGTTGAACGATAACAAATGTGCGTGATGTACTTAATCCCGAAATTCGATTCCTCAGATATTCCTGTACGCGGCTCTGATTGATGAAGCGGGAACGCGATAGACCAATGATCCAGATGCTGACCGGCTATAGGAGCCCGGATGAAGGAATAGCGTTCTCGTTCGGGGGAAATCAGTTTTTTGAGAGAGACATTTTGATGTTGACTACGCTAATAAACCACCAATAAAACGGTTCTACGACGGGAGGGGTGTTTATTTTATTAAATGAAAATAAAGTACCCTACATAGAACGGAAACAACAACAACAACAACGACGACAACGACGACAACAACAACAACAACAACAACGACAATAACAACAACGATTATATTCAATATTTACATGTATTCGATGACATCACGTGGTATCAATATCTATTATATTCAATATTTACAGGTGTTCGATGACGCCACAGGGCATCCAGATCTGTTATATTCAGCATTTACAGGTTTTCGATAGCAACATCATGGGCTATCCGGATCTATTATTCATTTCGGTGAGAGTTGATTATTCATTAAATCAGAGACTTACACTGGATCTGACGTTGATTGACGTAACCGTGATCCGACCATCGATACAATGTTTGTCCGCCATCAAACGATTAGTGTCTTCTGGATCGAGAAGAGAAATCCGACATAACTAGATCGATTCGTGGTTTAATTGTATAACTCGACGACGCGGCAATGCTCGTACCAACTCGAAGTGGGCAGCGAAAAGTTTACACCGGTATCCAAGCCGTCGGGTCGTATCGGCCGGATAGGGTAAATTAAAACCATACGCCTCATCTTTGTGCGCATGCAATCACCTGCGATAGAGATTGGTTATAGATTTGATTGGTGCCGTCTAAACGCAGTCCCGTAGCTCGAACAAAGACCCGAACACGGTTTTCAGACGTCTTTGTTCGTGTGACTAATTTGCAAAACTAATCCGAATCACTTCAGAACGTACCTGAATAAGCGCCCATACACTTCGATCTTCTGGTTGGAAGCATTGCCACGCGTACTTGAATAGGTAATGTCGGATGCATTCGAGTGACGGTGTTTTGTTTACAGATATAGTCCGAGCTGACAGGTAATATGGAATATTTGTTTTGTGATCACTGTCGTTCTTTAAAAATGATCCAATTTCGTGGTTTGGAAACAGATCGGGCACATAGTTTTGGTCGATGGCCAGCGAAGCGTGTTAACTGACTATCGGGTAATTTTCAAGGGGATTCCAGTGTGCAGTAAAGAATGAACCCACTCAACAACAAACTACGACAGAGATGACATGATTTCTGTTCATTTATAAAGATACATCTGGGGTGTTCGTCTTTACACCCTTGTATTACACTCTCTGTGGCTTAAAACGCTGTGAGGTTGCCTCCCGGTACAGCATCACGTAAGGAGCGTTGAATGAGATCCCGAAAAGAAACGCCATGATAGGTGTACAATCTATGAGGATGTCCTACAAAAGATCACAAGAAGTAATTCGTCCAGCAGTTCATTCGTCCAGCTGTTCATTCGTCCAGCTGTTCATTCGTCCAGCTGTTCATTCGTCCAGCTGTTCATTCGTTAGTGACGGCATTAAATTCCACCCGTATCTTGGGAACCGAATGGCAGAATGACAAGAATCTGATTGTATCCAGAACTCTTGTATACGATCGTTCGATCGGTGTATTACAGCAGGAGACCCCCCCGAACAAACCTCCGATGAAGTAAAGCCATCTTCAGCAACGTCCCCAGTGGACCAGCGATCACTTCCGATGGAGACCCCAATATTTGAATAACTCCGCGTTCAGGGATGACCCCCCCCCCAGATTCGAGGTGTAGTATAAAGATCCCGACACCCCAATCCAGAAAGGCTCGGTAACGGAATCAGGCTGAAGCTATCGTTCGGCCAGGTATACAGCCGAATACTCTACGGGCCCTAGCGGAAGGTACACGCTTCAACCGCGTGGAGGCGCTGCGTTCATTGTTTGAACAATAATGGCATCATTAAAATGACGCTGTAAAGTTATCATCTTATGAGATAAACTACTAAACAATATCAGTTATGGGTTCGGTATTTTATCTTATATTGCTTACGATTGTGTAATCTCGATTATGCGTGATATGTGATAATAAGGCTAAAATAAACAGTGACGACACCAAGACGGATTAACCTAGATGATGATGATGATGATGATGATTGATTGATGTTTTGCGGCCACTTTTGTGCACACGATAACCCAAATGGGCCGAGAGACCTCCAAAGGTACCGAAACGAAGTCAAAGATGAAACACCCTTCAGATAAGCCGACGCTGAGATTCGAACTCGGGTGGTAGTGATCGGTGGTCCAACGCACTCCCAGCTAGACCACTGGGGCGCCCCAGATTAACCTAGACATCGCACAAGTGCATTCTTGTGTAGTTTTCTCCGTGATAAATGGTGAATTATTTCCGTTCGAACCATTACCGACAGAAAGTATAGTCCATTTTAGATGTCTACCCTGTCCATTATAATTTTATCGAAAACAATAATCAGGTGAAGATATTTTTAAACCATAAACACGATGAAGTAGTTGCAGCCAGGTTTAAGGGATCTACAGAGTTAGTTATGTTAAACAAAACATCTCTTTACTGTGGTCTGTTGTGTTAGGCTTTAATAGTTAACCTTTTTAGATACCGTCTCTCTCTCTCTCTCTCTCTCTCTCTATATTATATATATATATATATATATATAAAGGAAGCTGTCGTCTATAAATAGCGTAATGGAAATAACAGGGAACCACACCATACCGACTATATATTTGCTATGTCGTGAAACACTGGTCACAATGACTAATAGAGTTATTCGCCAACGAACGGCTCACATAGCAGATTCTGAGCGCTGCTAGCCGAGTCAGCGACGTCGGATGTGACTCAGGTTACGCTTTAGGTAACGGCATTGCGCCGTGATGGTGACTGAATCCAGTATAAGAATTAGAACAACTTCAATGAACACGAAGATCAAACTCATACTTCCCAGGCCGATAGCTGAAAGTCTGCCGTCTGATTCCTTGAACGGTCTCTCTTCGACTGGTTTCGGGGCAGCGTAAGCTGGAATGACAGTAATAATAATAATAATAATAATAATAATTACAAAACTTCTATAGTGCTAACATCATCGAAACGAATCGAGCTCAGTGGCGCACCTAGTGGACGGGTTGGGCAAACTCGTAGTCTGGGCACGATGCAGTTCATCAACAATGATCAGATGGAGGGGACATTTAGGGAACGATAAGCGATTCTGAAAAGGTGAGTTTTCAAATGACGACGGAAAGAAACTATGCTATTTGATGACTTAATATGTTCAGGGAGTGAATTGTAAAGGGTAGGGACAGCAACTTGAAAAGGACGAGTCCCAGTTTGAGTTTTAACCCTGAGAACAGACAACGAGTGAAAATCGGATGAACGGGGTTATCTGAGCTTGGGTGCTAAAGAAAGCGTGCAAAATAGACACGAAGGTTCTCCAGAAGAAAGAAGTTTGATAGGCAATAGTGCAGAGTTTGAAAATGGTGAGAGAATGAACAGCGAGCCAGTGAAGAGATTTCCGAAGTGGGACAGAATGGGAAAACCGAGGAGCAACAAGTCGTTGTAGTACAACAAGCCGACTTGAGTTGTATATAATATGTGACACAAACACCAAATAAAGACAACCGGATATATTTCGTATATATAACCGATAACAAACGATTTACTCTAACAGATATTCGTAAACAGAAAAAACTTAGAGCGGGGGGTGGGGGGTGGGGGAAGTAGTTACTATCATGAGACAGAAGACTAGATAATCTTACTTTAGATCAATCTGGTACATTTATATTATCTACCTTGTTAAACTCTTTGGGGTAATCATATTATAGATAATATATGACGCTAAACGCATTCTGTATATTATTATTATTATTATTATTTAAAGCTCAGCTGGTCCTAATATTATATTAGTTATTTATAGAAAGCTGTCGTCATTGAGGTCCTCAATATTATTTTTCAAGAATTTTCAGACTTTAATAAACTGCAATTTGTCTTATTAATTGACTAATTGATCACATGACAAACTAACTAACTAACTAACTAACTAACTAACTAACTAACTAACTAACTAACTGGCTGACTTACTGATTTTTTGATTGATTGATTGATTGATTGATTGATTGATTGATTGATTAACTGATTCACTAAAATATGCAATCAATAAATAATTATGCGGGAATGAATGAATACACGAATGAATGAACGAATGAACGAATGAATGAATGAATGAAAGCCATCGACAGAGAAGCGTTTATAACTCGCATAGAATATATTTTTTGAATCTTACACTTTAAATCGGGATATCAATGTAGAGTTAAACAGTTATTTATAAATCCGAATACAGAGAATGAGTAAGTTGATTAAACGCTATCACATGAACTAGTTGTAATCATATTAACCTATTATCGTATTCACCTGGACATGTCTCCAGATCGCAGAAGTCCATCTCGTATGATTCTCCGGCACACTCAAACTTCCCGATCTCTTCACCTAAACACTTCCGGTGACGTCTGGTTGTTCCACGTTCACAGGTGGCGCTGCATTCGCACCATGCCATCCATTCTGTCCACATCGGGCAGGGATGATTGTTACAGGTTAGATCCCACTGGGTGGCGTAGGCTGTATGAAGATTGGATTAAATTAACGATATATTAGTACATAACGAGATATCCAAGGATAAACACTAGGTAGCGAGGGAAACCTTAAAGGTGACGGGAAAATAAATATCACATTTCGAAGTAAATATAGCGTAACAAACACTCATTTTATTCCCTATCAAATGCACCATCGCCCTCAAAACAATTCTAACCACCAGCTATCATATTTCCATTAAAATGTTCCCTAAATCCTTAATTCCCACAACTTTCACGAAGCATTATAACAATGTATATTTAATAAAGCCCCCTTACTAGCAGGAGCCATTCAAATGCGGGGCGTTCTGGAGTTTGCTTCCGAGAGAATGCTTAATTTCGCCACGTTCGAGGATGTTCGCGAAATTTTGGTGGTCGGTTTCTCTTAAGAACATCAAATATTTAAAGTGATAACGGTACGTGTACGTACATATAGTTATGTTTGCTATGCTGCCCAAAGTGCGGTTACAGTCGCCGGAGTAAGGTTCATCAGTAGCGCACAACTTCAGTCTGAATCTAGTTCCCGTGCCGCAAGAGACTGTACACGCGGTCCACGCAATCCAGACGTTCCACTCCAGGCCTAAATTAAAACAGAGAAAAACGGCCGATGAGAAAACTGATCATTTTAATTTATATTTTCCGCGGTTTGGAAAAAGGTCACGGTTTTGTTCTTCGGGCAAACAATTAACCGACAATAATCCAGAAAAGATCGCTATTATTGATCAGACTTGGCGTCTTGGAGTACAATATAGAATAGATAAAAGATGCGACATAAACGCTCTGCTTATTTACTTCGATAAACATGGAATAGTTCATTTAACCATAACCTTGAGGATCGTTTATCGTGTCTACCGTAGCCGTGTCGGCGGATGCTGCGTGTTCAGTTGTTGCTGTCAGATGTCCGCCGTTCGTTGTCATCGATTCGGTTGTAATCCGTGTCTTCGTTGCTGTCGATGGGAAATATTCTCGTTTAAATTAAAATGAGACTTTCCGTAGCTCTTATTGTCTGGCGGGTATCATCGTAATTGCGAGGTGTCGTTACTCGAATGATAAGAAAACAAACCCCCCAGCAAATTGGTTATGAAACCGCAAATCTTGATATTCACAACTTATTCCCAAATTACTAAGCTTATAAGTGTTGCCTTTTCGTGCAATTAACCTTTTCATCAGAAAGATTATGTAAACTGAGAGCAATAAATTGTGCTAATTACTGAACTCTTTATGTAGCCTCAATCAAACAGCAAAATATTTCGAGTTCCGGTGGCCTAGCGGTTAAGCAACCGGCACTTAGTGCCAACGGTCACAGGTTCGAACCCCGCAAGAGGCCGAAACTTTTCCAGAGATTAATTTCTCGGCTCACAACATCGTGGGTGGCTGACCCCATTAGATGGCGCTGCCGTCTCCACTGAATTATTAAAAAATAAAAGGGGGACGTTAAAAGACCCCCCGAGGACGTAAAGGCAGTGACCACCCTCAGGGTATTTCGGCTCCATCTTTCCCTACCTTTCTACCATTCCAACATAGAGGTTGCGCCGAATAAGCGACAGCCTGGGGACTCTCCCCGAACAACGAAACAAACAAATCAAAATATTCTAATTGTCTAACTATATTGAGCTATACGGGCCTTTTTATGCGCAAACAAAACTATTAGCCATTGCTTGTATTGTTTGAGAAGCGTACGACGACGACGACGACGACAGCAACAATGAAAGACACTTATTTGTCATAAACTTTAGTTGATGCTAACGTTGAGTAATGTCTACCGTCGTACAGGTATTGGAAACGCTGACTTTATCAACAATATACGTTACTGGGGGTACCTGTTAGGCTGTAACCTGTGGATGATTCTGTGTTTACTCCTGTCGTTGTTGTTGTTGTTGTTTCACTTGTTTTTGACGTTCTCGTTGCCGTAGATGTAGTCATCTGCACCGTGGTTACAGGTTCCGTTGTGGTTACAGGTTCCGTCGTGGTTACAGGTTCCGTTGTGGTTACAGGTTCCGTTGTGGTTACAGGTTCCGTTGTGGTTACAGGTTCCGTTGTGGTTACGACTGAAGCAAAACGTATTTTAAATGAATCGATCTCTAATTCGTTACCGAGCCGTTCCGTCAAAGACGATGGCCTTCTGCCAATTTTTCTCATTCGCAATTCGTCTAGATTTATTTAAAACAATAATTGTCGAAGAAAGAGAAAATATAACATTAATCCACAATGAATACGGCTTCAGGATTGAGCAGTCTCCCGTGAAGTAGGCAGTAGTTCAAATCGGACATGGGGTCAATTCAATTCCGGAATTGCACATTGATTATTTAAAAAAAATGGAATTGGAATTGATAAATTTGGAATTGAAATTGACGTTTCCTACAAAAATGTAATCCACAAATTAATTTATCATTTAATGTTTTATTTCAAAAAGATTTCTTCCCATGAAAATCCTATTTGGAATATAAACTACTCGGAGTAGGTATTCCAAGTAGATACTCAGAGTAGGTACTCGGAGTATCTACCCATGGTAAAAAGTAGTGGATTAAAAGAGTCGGTAAAAACGAAATTTGGAATTGATAAATTTGGAATTGATAAAATCGACCAAATGGGATTGACCTCATTTCATGTCTGGTTCAAATAAAGTTTTAGCAATTTGAAAAATGATATTTTTATCGCCAACTTAATCAACGTAATCGGCTAGGAATTTTTGTCTCGTACGATGATCTAACGAAAAGGCTGCGTCAAGAAACTGCTAAACGTAGATAAAACATCCCGAATAGATGAGGTAGATCACGTCGATCGGACTGTAGATCATGTGGAGCAGAAACTTTCCGAATACACGTTACCCGAATTTGCTAAAAAATTGAACATGGCCATTGACAAAAGGGATGACTTACCTGTTTTGGGAAGCTGATGGCAAATATAAAACTTTGAGTCATCGCAAGTAGACGCACCTTTAGAGACACTGATAGCTGAGCTAATATAGTTGCAATCACCTACGAATAGAAGCAGGTACTAGGTATGAAATAAAAGGCGCATAAAGTATAATAGAACTTGTTTGGTCAACCAATATTCTCTCCACAGATGATTCATTAGTTATAAACACTTTATCTGATACGTGACTACTGAGTTTCTATTTTAATGTGTGTGTGTGTGTGTGTGTGTGTGTGTGTGTGTGTATGGGTGCGGTTTACTGCCGCGCAATGCATCGTTACCATTCCAATATAACTGCACGTACGCCTTCTGTCTCCTAGCAAATATTTCAGTAATGATATAAGGAAAGGGCTGAAAACTTGCCGAATAAAAACATTGATATTACCTGTTTCTGAGCTGCCATCTATCCATGCCGTATACAACCCGGACGAGAACCCCTTTATTATACTATCGAGCTCGCTTGAACTCCAATACACCAACAGAGTACCTCCGTCAGATTGACACTCGGTCAAAGAATTCGCGTGACTCACTTTATCGTTACTTAATCCGAGGTAGCCATTACCTGGCCAGTCGGTCCAATTAATCACCTCGGCCTTTGAGGGAGAAACTGAAAGTTATAAATCACAGTTATACAAATATCGACCAGTCGTGTAACAGATTCCATGTAATCGAGGCTATCTTCAGAGTCGGTCAGAAAACGCACGCCAAATGATAAATTGATACAGTTCTGAACTAGTATGATGGACGAATGTAAGTAATTGGTGATATGTTGCCCTTACCACAGTTATGTAGGCATAGTGCCAACAATGGCCACATTGGGTCGAGGCGGGGTCGTATGTCCTTCAGTAGAAAGCTGAAAATTACGTATATTATTACGACCCGGTGTTGAAACATTAGCAGCTCTAGATGTAGTCATTATCTAGCTTGGTTCCGGTGTTTGGTTTGTTTTATTTCCCAACGCAGTTTCCGTTTCGTATTTCAGCTATTTTTTTCTTCCGAAGTGGGAAAATTTCCATTGACCACGATCGGTTAGATAACAAAGACGACCTTACGATCAACACGAAACATACTTACTCCATCGGGAATATTGCCAACAGCAAAGGGAATGCCATTCATACCAATTCCACGTATGCGTCTCAACATATGTCACCTATGCCTAGATTCATCGAACTATTCACTTCTAGCTTAAATCTTAGCGTACCACTGTCTGCGGGGTGAAATCAATCTGGTATCAACATTCACTCAGGCCTGGCATATGTCAGATGGGAGAAAAAAAACAGCATTGGTAAGATCTTCTTTAACGTACGGCTTTTATGTTAATATAACTTTATAAACTGATAAATTACAGGCTATCGAACTATATTAATTATAGGATTTATTTAGCGCAAATCTCTCAAGCTACTCCGATGGTTGTGTGTAAAAATATATTGAACTTACTAAGTTGTCAAAATGATATATATATATATATATATATATATATATATATATATATATATATATATATATATATATATAAAATCACATTCAAGCTAATTTTCACAAAGATCATAGTGATTCTTTTTACAACCAAACTACTACAATTTTAGGGAAACTCACTCTTTCAGCGAAAAACATTTTAGAATTAGCCGCTTGCAGATACTGAAGTTGAAAAACCCTAAGAAGCACTTTGGTAGCTTCACCTTAATTTAAATTAATCCAGGTATATTTTAAATATCCAGGTATATTATATAACCCATCTCCACTAAAATATATTATATTGCAAGAGAGTGCGTGTGTGTGTGTGTATGTGTGAGTGCGTGTGTGAGTGTGTGTGTATGTAATATATATATATATATATATATATATATAGAGAGAGAGAGAGAGAGAGAGAGAGAGAGAGAGAGCGGCACCACAGAATACCTACAAATTCAACATCTGCTGTAAAACCCATACAATCATATATTGACATTCCGATCATTTAATGTCTTCTAGATGTTGCTTACATATTAAAATGTACTGCTTTGGAACACAAAACAGAGCTTCCTATCTCTCCAGTTAGATATCGAATCAACTGTTCTTCGTTATAACATTCTAACTGGCCAATCAACGCCTTCCAGGCAATTATCTGGAAATTGCCAGCCTTTTGATTGGTTAAAACCCCGGAGAGTACCGCCTACATCGATGCCGATATGACCTCCTCTCTTGATATGATTAGACTGGTGGCAAACAGATGTCATCATTTGGCAGCTGAACAGATAGTAACGGGTATCCATGATAAGAATATTTGATCAACCACACACCCACGCTCGGGCGCGCTCGCTCGCACACACGCACACGCACACGCACACGCACACACACACACACACACACACGCACACACACACACGCGCACACGCACACATGCACACACACACACACACGCACACGCACACACACACTTAGGATGGGAGCACTGGATTTATAATAACCTGAACAATATATATTTCGGCAACTGGAGAATACATTCATGATTGCATTTGCCAGAATGAACAATTTTACATGTATTTTCTACAATGTTTTCTGCCTTGCAGAAGTATTGCAACAGTCACCGGACCCATGCAAATGGACTGATGATAATGTTTGTTCCTGGTTGATGAACCACAACATTGGTGAAGAAGAAAGGGTTTCAAAGGTGTGTAATATTTTCAGACATGGAAATATGAGACTCAACTGATATTCTTACATTAGAAACCGTCAGATGACCAAATAATATGATATGACTTGAAACAAAGGTGTGTGTTCAGTATTTTATGAAAACATTTTAGAGATATACAGATAGTGATTTCTTATTAATGAGTATTAATTATAATGCTAGTATGTAATAACTACTTTTGGGCCACTGAGCAATATCTTGTCTGCTTAACAAAATACGGAAAATATATGTGGCAGTCATCCCATAAAATAATGTTTGTTGAATAAAACTATCACAATACGCCAAGAAGTCACAACAGTAATTATTTACGCTACTTTGTGTTTAATAAATTTTCTGTATTTTTATTGTATATTTTCAGATTAAGATTTAGATAGACAAGTTATGTTGGATTTGACAAAGCAAGGTAATCTTTGTTAAATGTTAATTGGTTAGTCTTTATTTACTGTATTTCTAAATATGTTTAAAAGGTACATGCCACATGCATGTATATGTTTATTTGGTTAAGAACTATTCAGTTTAAGAGTAAAGGAGATTGACGGGAATAACACTGGCAAGAATCATTCACTTAAATAATATTTTTGTTTTAAAATAGGATACTTCATGAAATTATTGTTTAATAGTTGGAGAAGTAGAGAAAATGGCCGCACTGATGCTAATTCCATAGTTATTTAGGGAAAACAAGGAGTGTCTGTTTACGTTTGGTGATGTACGTATCTATTTCTGAATGTTGTTTCTGTATCGTTGCATGTTGTTTGCTATAATTTCAGTTTACAAATTATTATTTTCTGTATGTATTAATAGGGTTTTGTTTTTCATCAAAGGTTTGTGTGAAACTACTGGCATTTGTCTCGCATTACGTTCTCGAATGATTTCAAATTTAGCGCCGAAGGACTATATTGAATTTGTTTGTTTATCAGTTTGCAGCAGATTGTGCAACCCCGAGCCCCTCCGTAGCACAGGACGTAGTGACAACATGACCTCTGCTGTACGAGGGCACAGCCATACGCACGGACAGAATATCAACGTTTCTAGATGCTGTGACATTGCTGACGGCTGCTTACTTTGCGTATGGGATTTAATATCCCCCCCAAAATTGGAGAACTCGCTTATATTTATAGAGAATTGCATTCTCAATATTGAGGAGAGCAAACTAACAACAACAGTGTTGAGGATGAATTTGATATCTTGGATTACACAAATGTTAGATCAATAACTATTATTTATGAAGAGTTACCTAAAATAGCTAAAATAAACAATTAATTCAGCCACCTCATCAAAGATTTATTAAATATGCATTATGCAGACAGCGCACTCATTTTTCAATCAATCTATTGCGTGCAGAGTCATTGCGTCAGGAGTGGGGTACATTTCTGGTGGGACTACGCACCACACCATCGGAAAGAAAAAAAAACCCAACTTGTTACGGGACAATGGAGTGGAAAAATAGAGATCGAATTTGGAAGCCATGAAGTTCGCTGACGCTGACGAGGTATACACTTACGTATTTGCGGTGCCAATATGGCGGTACGAAGACACTTCCTTGTAATCGGTGCCAATATGACAGTTGTAATTGTGGCAACGTTGTAGTAACTGTCCTCCTCTAACCCGCTATTCATAAATCGAACGCCAAACGCAAATCGGTTCGCTCTTAGCTATACTTGGAGATAGATAACAGACAATAATGAAGACCTGTCCTTACCTTGGAGACCAAGCAAGCAACATTAAACACAATTGATTATGTTCTTGCTGAATCAACAGGGCTTTTTATGGCGTTGCCGAAGTATATGATAAGTTTACTCCCCATTCTGTGGACAATCGTCTGCGTCGTTATTGGGTGGATCTTAATATCGGCCCACTCTCGATCCAATCAAGCCCACTCTCCCTACTCTAGGACACCCCCCCATCCCATCGCACCGTTGGCTCCCTCCAGTTTGAGAAAGTAGTCGTTCATTTTTAATGGAGTTGTTTATTTTTATGGATTTATGAGGAAAATATGAACATACACAGACCTTCATAAGAGGCAGATAGACATATAAACAGACAGACAACCAGAGAGACAAACAGACATAGAGCAAGACAGACAGACAGATAAATAGACATACGGACAGACGGACAAGCAGATAGACAACCAGAAAGACATACGGACAAAGAGCTAGACAGACAGACAGACAAATAGACAGACAGACAGACAGACAGACAGACAGACAGACAGACAGACAGACAGACAGACAGACAGACAGACAGACAGACAGACAGACAGACAGACAGACAGACATACAGACAGACAGACAGACAGACAGACAGACAGACAGACAGACAGACAGACAGACAGACAGACAGACAGACAAGCAGACAGAGGGACATACAGACATACCACTATCGAGACAAACATACAGACAGACAGTCAGACAAGCAGCCATCCATCCATCCATCCATCCAGACAGATGGACAGACAAATTATACTTATTTGATACAGACCAGAGCGATGTGTGGTCGCGCTAAAGCTCTTTAACAAACAAAATCCTCTCCGGTCATCCTAATCCCCACCCCCACCACCTCCCCTCCTTCACCGAAGACACCAGTCATCCAACTAAACACGCCATCTATTGTCGGGCATCTTAATAAAAATTAATTCCCTTTGAGCGACGTTTCCCGAGCAGCGAGCTACACGCCTCTAATAAAACGGCGCGCGTTTTGTCTTTGGACGAGCAGATGTTTAACTACGGCGTTGAGTTTCGTTATCAGAGTAGCGTCGCTAATAACGGTTTGTAGACTTAAAGCTTCGCTCCTCGAACAAGCCAATAATGTCGGACGACCGCCTATAGTTGTCACCTCTACTGCCAATCATCACTGTCAATATTAGCCAAATTCTGGCCGAAGAATGGCGACGAACCTTCGGTAGCCGCGCCGGCCTGTCTCCGACGATTAGAATCGCCATTTTGGAAACGCGAGTAAGGATAGGACGCGCCGTTGTCGTCTGTTAGAGACCCGACGTTAGAAGGTGAACCGACAATGACGTCGTATGTTTGAGACGAGTAAGACTATCGACGCCAGCGTCAACAGATCAAATTTTCTTTCGGGAAGAATGAAAAGGCAGTTTTCAACCGACCATCAACCGTTTTTCGTTCTGGCGGGTACGTTTATTTGCACTAAAAAGAAGCGCTCTGTAGCTGCGTTGAGCCAATTTAGCTCCGTGTAGCAGCTGTCGCTACATTACTGAACTATTAATGGAAATATTATATTCAAACCGGCGTTGTGGTGACGGTTTTTCGTTATCTGGAATTATTTTGAAAAAGGGAACCAATCACTGCAGGAAAAACTACATTTAGCACCTCACCATAACATTATGGGATGTTTTATATTGGATAGTATATTATTGGATGTTGTATGTGTATACAGTGCTCCCTCACTTATTGCCACCGCTATATATTGCCAACCCCGCCTAGCGGCAACATTTTCTTCAGAACGGATTTCCTACCATGCGAATTCCCCCCATAAACCGCCCCCCCACTCCCTCGGATATCGCCACATCATTTTAGTCCCCAAAGCAATAATTTCCCCCCATATAACACCTTATCTGATACAATAGATGCTTAAATTAAAAATATTTGAGCTAAATGAACCAACTTAATTGAATATTATAATATGTAAGTGAATCTAAACACAATTTTGATGACACAATCATAAATATAAAGACAACAGCAGGCATTTAAATGTTGTGGCCGGATCCCCCCCCCCTATTTTGGCGGATTATTTGCCCATTCACCACCCACCCCTTATAATGCCACCCTTTTATCAAATCCCCAAATTGTCATTATATCGAGGGAGCACTATATATATATATATTATATATATATATATATATATAAATGAGTGTGTATGTGTTTTATGTGTGTGTGTGTTTGTGCGTCATTTTATATATATAATATATATATATATATATATATATATATATATACGTATGGGGTGGATGCATATGATCACATGAATAAATTAATAGATGGTGTTACTTAGGAGCTTTGAAATATTTCTAAGCAAGTGGCTTGAACCAGTTGACATTTAAATTAATTATTAATAATATGCCGTTATATTCAACGCACAAAATATATTGTTTGACTATTTGAAACGTCTAAAACAGCAATATTAACTTCTTTATACTCGGCTACAGCTAGTTATGCCAGGAATCCTTACACTATAAGTTAGAGGTTTGCCACTAAATTTAATTTTATGTGGATGTTTGGGTCTTGATTCCCCGGACCAACGTCATTATATATATATATATATATATATATATATATATATATATATATATATATATATATATATATATATATATATATATATATCACACACGTGAATAGACAATAGCCAACATGTCGAAACCATTGAAACATAAGTTATATTATTTTGATGGCAATAAAAATATGTTAAACCAAATAAAAAATATCAAGCAGATGAGGATCTTCAGTTTGCCTTCCAACAATTAGTTAAATTTAACAAAGAATTTGAATTGTGTCCGAATCAAATACATCCTATAACATTTCCAAAATGAGATTCATACATTTGGCGGATGATGATCATATAATGTCATAATATTGACGTGGGCTTTGTAATTTTCAGTAGACCCATTACTGTTATTATTATGTGAGTACCAGCAATAATTAGCAATTTCAGGTTGATTAGCTGTCTTCGTAGTTAGTTTTGTGTATAAATATCACTGATGTCTTTGGCTGTGAAATCACCACCTAGCAGCATTGCTTATTAGAATAATCAACATTCCAACCAGACAGCATCACCCCACTTCTTCTGAAAGATCCTTATAAATACAACCGTCTACAATAAAGACACAACAGGAGTCAACATCAGGTGGCTTTGCCCAATTGGCGACAGCCAGTGGTCTCTACCCCAAATTTCAACAGGTGACAAGGCTGTGAAATCAATTCTACATACACATATCTCTACCTACTAGTTCGACGTTCTTGATAATTTCAACATGTCAGGTCAAAAAGAAAACGCCATTTTTCATTTTTTTTATTCTGCCATGTCTAATATTGAAGTTAGGTGGTTTCCCCTGCGATATCGACTGATATACTGACCTCATTTTATATACGACGATGATGAATGTTTTATGGTCACTTTTGTGCACACGATAGGCTTTAAATGGGCCGAGCGACCTCCAAAGGTAATAAAGCGAAGTCAAATATGAAACACCCTTCAGCTATGCCCACGCCGAGATTCGAACGCAGGTGGTAGTGATCTGTGGTCCAACTCGCTACCAACTAGACACTTAAACATGATGATACTGGGTTATATATAATTCTATTGTGTAGCAGTAATTGTGTTATTTTATGCCATATTGCTAGTTACCTAAACGAAACTATGTTCTGTTTTCATTTAGGTTAAATATTATGATATTATGGCCATTCAGAACCAAGATATTGGCTGTAAAACGTATTTAATCGAAAGCTGCTGTAAATAGCTTATTTTTCAAGTCAAATAAAATTATCAAGAATATTTCTTTTTAATGTTATATTATAATCCCTTTTCATCCCCCAGGATGTTAATTAAATACTACAAATATTTAAAAGGTGAAATTAAAATACCCAATAAAAGAAAATATACAAGTGTTTACATATGAGAAACCGCAGATATTGTACCGAGCTATTGCTTTTATCGCAAAATGAATGAATTAATTAATCCTTTTAGAGTCATATTCCTTTATATTAATTGCACAGATATATCAACGTATCTGCTTTTTGGAGAGAAAAAGTCCACTTGAAAACATATATTTTTCTTCCAGCCTCTCTCTCTCAGGTCTCTCTCTCTCTCTCTCTCTCTCTCTCTCTCTCTCTCTTTTATATATATATATATATATATATATATATATATATATATATATATAATATACTGCCCCTTGGCCTCATGGGTAGAATGAAGACTATTTACCTATGGCTATGGTCATTCTGTGCGGGAGGTCGCAGGTTCGCACCTTGGTCGTGGTACTATAGGAGGAGGAGTTGTTCATCCTGCCAGGCCGCTGGCAAGGTTTTCTCCACCGAGCATGCCATGCATTTTAGATTCTAAATTTATTTAGAATTAGTCTCCTTGGGGAAGCTATAAATTACAGACCATATGCGTCTCCCTCATTTGAGGTTGCCAGCCACGTTAAAAACATCGGCCATTTATATATATATATATATATATATATATATATATATATATATATATATATATATATATATATGCGTGTGTGTTGTGTGGCGTGCTGTGCGTATGATGTGTGTGTGTGTGTATGTATGTATATAGTGTGTATGTGTGTGTGATGTTGTGTGTGTATATATATATATATATATATATATATATATATATATATATTGTGTGTGTGTGTGTGTGTGTGTGTGTCCCCACACGGTGTTTGTATTATTTATGTATGCGTAATAAACTAATTTCATCTATTGTTATCAGTGCGAATGATATCAAAACATCGTACTTCTTATCCTTTTCTTTTTTTACCTTTCATTGGTTTTAGTTTATGGGTTCTAACTGGAAGAAGCTGAATAAAGATTAATATATTTAATAAAATAAGATGAACCATAACATTACTCATCACAAGTTGTCCTTGTCTAACAAAAAAGGCTTTAGTCAATGGCACAGACACTTCATCTGCTGTGACATTTCATGGAGATGGTTTATTTTGATATGTTTACATTGACTTGACAGTGTGTCGTAGGAAGGTACCACTCCCCCCCCCCCATATCGAGGTGCTTGCACAGGCTTAGAGTAAACAGAAACGCACACAAACTACCAAAAGACAGACTTCCGTCTTTGTTACAGGCAGCACAATAGCACCTTCCCAAGCACAAACTACCGCAGTCATAACTCGGAGTTTTATTGTTTGCTATTTTAACAAGGAAATGGAATCCGAGATGAATATAAAAAAGACACGAAATCCAAAAAAAAAATATACACCACAATTTTGTCAGTAGTAGTGGAAAAGAAGAAAACCATGATTTTAATTTTTCAATTGTTGTTTTTCTTGTTAAGGCTAACTACCAGTTTTCCCAATATGATCAATTATTACCATTATTAGTAATAATTAGCTGTTGATCATTGTGGAACTTTAATGAATATACCCGTTATCACCAACAAGACAAAAAAATATATATATATATATATATATATATATATATATATATATATATATATATATATATATATATGAACCTGCCTGTTGTGTGTGTGTGTGTGTGTGTGTGTGTGTGTGTTGTGTGTACGTTGATCGTGGGCTAAATATCCTGGTATATGGCGGCACGATATCGGACAAATAATGTTAAATTCTCTTATTTTCCTATACAATCTTCTACAGTACCAACGCATATTCAAATTGACGATGCATCGATGGTGGAAAATCACCGAAACAGCACTTTGTTACGGCTTCCTATGTCTCTATTGATCTATGAGCCTGTTTTGTGGCCGTCCATTGTCATGAAAATGGCGAAAATGCTACTATGGGTCCATCACACGTATTCTGCTATTTCGTTTTAACTGCGGATTTTTTATTGATATGCAGCACATACAAAACTAACCGCCATTAATTCGCGGATTTGATCAATTTATAACGAGCTTAGTTTACATTGTTGATGTGAAAATCATCTTCTATGTCAACAAAGTTTTTGATGTGAAAATCATCTTCTACGTCAACAAAGTTTTACTTGAAAGCTTTTTAATTTTTTTATCGTCTCTGCCTCTTACTATATTTTCTATTCTATATGTTCTGCTATTTCATATATATATATATATATATATATATATATATATATATATATATATATATATATATATATATATATATATATATATAATTTTATTTTGTAATCACATCAGAAAAGTTTTTGTTTTAGCTCCTTTAAAATGTATTATTATTATTATTATTATTATTATTATTATTATTATTATTATTATTATTATAGTAGTAGTAGTAGTAGTAGTAGTAGTAACAGTAGTTGTAGTAGTAAACGTAGGAGTAGTATGGTAGTGGTGGTAGTAGTAGTAGTAGTAGTAGTAGTCAATTTCACGATTCTGTTAATGTTGCACAACACATCATCCAAGTAGACATTCCTTACTAATTCTGTCATAAGCAACAGCAGCAGCAGCAACAACAGCAACAACAGCAGTAACAATGCGATAAAGCGGCAATTAAAATTAGTGCCATCTTTATTGTCTTTCTCGAAACAACTGAATTAATTTTATGTTGTTTTTGATGGGGGGTCAGTATGTGAAAAGGCGCAACCGAAAAATAAAATATTCGTAATATAAATAATAAACAAAGCTCATCCGAGAAAAATTAAGTCACGCACGGCGACGATGCCAGTAAAAAAATACTGAACATCGTCATCACTGCGTGTGCGTAGATGACATCTACAAACACGTGTACATCTACTAGATGTACGCGTGCTCGTACGCATATACATGTACGTTCAGTTCGACTTACCGTAATTGTAGGAATCGGGAAGGCTGAATATGAACTGTCATGATCATGAACAACGACGAGATGTTCGTTATCTTTACTCGATTGGCTTTATCCCGTTTCGTTTACGAAGTTCCCCGACCAGTTCCATCCATTCCTCGATCAGCCGACTCCCGGAGGAGATAAAGAGGCGCCGACGAAACGTCCGCGTTATCTATGCTAATCGTGAGCTAACTGTCTCTATCCAAATGTACAGATGGTTTACTCAGGCTACCCGATCCAGAATCGAGAGTCTACCCTATAATGATGGATGGCTGTCGGGTGTTTGTCTGTGCCATTGGCTGACAGCGGTTGTAAATTGGACGCTCGCTCGATGCACCGGGCGCGGAAGGTCTGGCCGTCGCCTGAAATTGTTTTCACCAAGGGAGGATTACGACGGAAAGGAAGCGCTACATTTGGATCGATCCGTTCTGACAGTCGTATTGGCATCAGATGTTCCTTCGTCGGCAAAATATAATGCGATTAAGTCGCTTCAAAGAACGCGACGTTTGAATCCCCCCCCCGTGCATGTTTTGTAGGCAGTCCCTTACGCTTCAAAGAAACCGTTCGGGTGTTTCAAAGACCAGGAAACAACGATTTTCATCGAAAAAGCCGCGCCATATACCATTCCATTTTACGCCGTTCTATTCGAGATAAATACGTAAACATTGTGAAATTACGGGGTTACCTTTCACCAGAAAATCACAAATTAAAGATGGCTGTGAAATATGATGAAGACTAATATCTTCGGTTGCGTTATATCGATATCGCTAATAACCTGGATATTACACGATGATTGTCAGCAATCTAAAGAGTCGCGAAATAAAATTGATTTATAAAAATAAGTTTATTTATTGTGTATTGATTAAGTATATTTACTCTAGTTAGGAACCAATAATCTAACGATAAATTTGTTCATGGCAATGCAGCTAGCTATCGACATATACCCCGGTGACCAACAATTATTTTTATTAGCCGCCTCATATATGACATCTAACATTGTGTCGTGTTCGAATCCTGGCGTGGGCATATCTGAAGGTTGTTTCGTCTTTCACTTCGTCTCATTACCTTTGGAGGTCGCTCGGCCCATTTAGCCTACCTTGTGCACAAAAGTGGCCTTAAAACATCAATCATCATCATCATTGTGTGTGTGTGTGTTGGTGTGTGTGTGTTGGTGTGTGTATGCGTATGTACGTTGGGGGTGTTTGTGTGTGTGCACGTGTGTGTGCGTATGTGTGTTTGGAAGTATATAGGTGGGTGTGTGTGTGGGGGGGGGGTTGCGTTGTGTAGGCGTGTATATTTGTGTGAGTGTGGTATAGGCGTGTATATTTATGTGTGTGAGTTTACGTGCGCACGTGCTACCAGTGGATAAAAATAAGTACAGATAGAAGATTCACTAGAACATGGAATATAAACATTTCCTATATGACACGTAATATCCCTGAGTGTACGTTTTAGCCGTGTAGAACAAAGGTGTGGCATAGATAATCGCGAGTCGTGAATTCAAACTTTGGACGATTCATCAGGGCACTGAATGAAGAGGGGCGACTTTTCATGTGTGTTATGTCGTACAACAAAACGCCAGAAAGCGAACCACTTACAGTCATGACGTTTGAGAATAGTACGCCCAGGTCACGACAGCTGTAAGAATGTTTACGCTAACTGACTTGTCTTGTCTTGTCTGGTTATGGGGGAATTGTGCCGATGTGTCGTTAAACAACATTCATCCATGCATCCATCCATCCATACTGGTTATGGGGGATTGAGACCCCTAGACCGTCGTTGTAGGGGACGGCCTCATATAGGGGATTTGTTCATTTCAGGCAGGATAACTGACTGAGGAAGCAGCCCTATTTATAATATTTTTCGGTCACGGTGCCTTTCTTCAATAGAACACTTTACAAACTGTATGCCTCAATTATCACTGTCTTCAAAGGTCAGTTTGTGCAGGGTGCAGCTGTAACGAAGCGACGATTATTTACCATTTAGCGATATGTATACATAACGGCATTGAGAAGTTTTCTCGTGTAAGAATGTCGGTTTGTGCAGTTTACGAGTTAGGTCTCGTTTCACACACTTCCAGATTGGTAGGTGAATGTTCACAGAAAAGTTATCTACAACTGGATGTGAAGATTTGAGTTAACTCATCTTGCAGTAGATCAGTATTCTTCTGTAATGCGATGGAAATATTTTGTGGCCAGTCAGCCGTGACTGCAGTTTATCCCGTTGCTGAGTCAAGGTGTGCCAAACGGCCGGCGTACAAGCGCGATGAGAATTAATGAGGCATATTAAATTGTTAGATTAACTGCTCCTAGCCTTATCACAATAAACCTAGTGTAAATATAAGCAAACCTATTTCTTTAACTAACAGTCAGCTAACTTCAGTTGTTAATGCATCGTTTCCGATTTTAGATCTAAATCTATCAGACTTATTATGCGACCTCGTCGTAGACAAGCCCAGGGACTTACCAAGAAATATTAATTTTCTTAACCTGCATCTTATGGACTTAACGTGGTGATCAGACGTTTCAGGTCCCTTTATCAGTATGTTGTTGGACGTTTTACGGCCACTTTTGGGCACAAGGCAGGCCAAATGAGCCGAGCGACCTCCAAAGGTAATGAGGCGAAGTGAAAGCTGAAATACCCTTCAGATATGTCCGCACCGAAACTTGAACGCGGCTAGCAATCCTTGGCTGATTCCGGAATTTGAATTGCCAAATTTTGAATTTGAATCTGAATTGAAGTTTCCCACAAAAACTAAAATCCACAAATTAATTTCTTCCATGACAATCCTACCTGGAATATAAACTACTCGGAGTAGGTATTCCAAGTAGGTACTCGGCGTACCTACTCGTGGTAAAAAGTAGTAGGTTAAAAAAAGAGTCGGTTAATTGAATTTGAATTGAATTTGAATTAATAAATTTGGTGTGGAATTGGAATTGAAATTGACCAAATGCAATTTACCCCCATGCCTGTTACAGTGAATACGTCCGAGACGACTGAGATATATACACATTTTGAAAACATTTACTGTTCCATAAACATAAGTACGGTGACAGGTATATTTTCTATTAAATATCGTCCCCTTCATTGTAAACAAGATGGCTTTAAAAACTCATTAGTCTTTGACGAATGGTCGAAATATTTAGTTATCTCATACGGTTTTACTCTACATTGGCTCCCCATGGATTGACTGTCAATGGTGCAACTCGCAAAAGAGGCCGCGCACCCATATTTTATCATATTATAGCGTTTTCTGTGTGTCTCAGCAGCAATAAGATGTAAATTATTCGGTACAGTTCGTGATATTCGACGACGGTAGAGGAACATGGAAAATATCAAAAAGAAATTAGCCAAAAACGCGATGGAAAGTAATAACAATGTACAGATTCCAGAGTTTACATTTGCTGAACTTCTGGTGGAGATAGTCAGCAATTTCTTCATAAGGAAAATCGCAGTTATCACGAATAAGACAATTTCTGATTCCAAAATAATACCTGCAATATCACCACGGATGCGGATATTACGTTTAATGGAAAAATGCTCATGTTGTTTCGACCAGCTTGCGCTATTAAAGTTAAGGAGATAATTGCCAAGTCTACGAACAAGTCAAAGTCGTTTGACTTGAATCCAATGACTACTTGATTTCTGCCATTGATGACGGTCATCATCATTAAGTCAATGGCTGTGTCAGTGATGACATTGTGTTTGAAACGAGCCACCATAATCCGGCTGCTTAAGATTGCTCGGTTGGATGAGGAAGATATGAATAATGATCGTCCTCTATATAACCTTCTCTTCATCTCCAAACAAGGCGCGTAAATGAATACTTAGAGCACAATGACAATTACCAATCTGGTTATCGTAGAGGTTACTCGATAGAAATTGTTCTCTTGAGAGTGCACAGTGACATTGCTGAGGCTCTCGATGAAGGATCTATGTCTGCATTAATCATGCTTGATTTATCTGCAGCTTTTGATGTAATCAATTATTCGGTACTACTGAAGCGTTTAGAGTCGAGGAAAAGGCCTGTACTACAGGGATCCGTTTACCACCAAAGAATTACTGTATGCATACTAAACTAGTTAGTAATATTATTAATTAACATTAATATTATTGTTGTGACGGTGATGCTCGGGTGCCCATGACCTTAAAGTTATTTGATAAATGAGATGATATTTCATCTTCAATTGAAGCTTGTATTGCAGATAAATATTTGGATGAACAACAAAATGCTAAAACTGAATAAGCAGGAATTCATTGTTTTCTCATCCAAGTAACATCTGAAGAAAACTGAGAATCTTCGCATTCAGGTAGGATCCAGTTATATAAATTATTCTATGTCTGTAAAAAATCTAGGGCTTATAATACTCTAGGAATGGAGAAGCAGATAAATTCTATATGGAGGTCCTGTTATTATCAAATAAGATACATTCGCTTTATTAGAAAGTACATAATTGATGTGACATGCAAGACTTCGTCCAAGTCCTTATAATAATGTTTCGACTGGTCAGTAGCAATGCCTCCCTCTAACATACCGTCTACAGCGAGTGTAGAACTGTACTGCACATCTGATGACGCACTCTCGCAGAAGGGAACATTTAGCACCAGTTTTGTTCCAGCTACTCCGCTCTACGTTTCAGACAAGTCAAAAAGCCGCACAGCAGTGTACGGAGATATATCTTTCCAACCATCAGCTATGTCTCAGGCTGTGGAATAAATTGCCTAATTACATTACATTTACTGCAAGTAAAGAAATATTCTGTAAGGTTCTTAAAATCCACTTATTTAAATTAGCCTATTTATAATATCTATAAAAGTGCTTCTATTTATACAATATTATTATTATTAAATTAAAACTGATGGCATAATTGCTATTAAAATATGAACATTTGTGATAAAACAAACCGTTATGGCATCATAACTTCGGTGCTGTTAAAACTACATGTTTAACATTTTAAACTTTGACCTAATGTCTGCTATAGAAACTACATACGAATATTATAATAATAAAAAAAATCACAGCATCCAAGGGAAATCAAAGGACTGTTTTCAATGTTGTGAATAAAATATTACATATAAGTCAAATTGTCCTACCAAATATTATCAACTCAGAAAAAGATATGGTCCATTGTTTTAATAACTTTTTCTGTCAAAAATACTAAATATACATAGTGGGTTCCATTCCAGCACCTTATCTCGGGGTAAGCCATTGGTAGAAGAGTCCTGCATATCCATGATGGATACATTTCAGCCTTTTACAGAGACTGATATCAAATAGTTGCTGAACAGGTGATCTAATGCTTTCTGTGCAGTTGACCCTATGTCTATATGGCATGTGAAAGATTGTCTGGATATTCTGATAATCCCTAATACATATATAGTTAATAAATCATTATCTCTGGGTGTTTTCCCAAGATCCATGAAAGCTGCCCTTCTAAAGTCTTTAATAAACAAATCACAGTTTGGACTGTAATATTTTAAACAATTACATACCTGTTTCAAATCTTACATTTTTATCTAAAGTTATAAGAAGGGCAGTTGCTTTCCATCTAAACACATATTTAATCAATAATAACCTTAATGAATCACTACAGCCTACCTATAAAAGTGGTCACAGCACTGAAACAGCCTTGGTTCGGGTGAAAGATTATATTACGATGTCAGTTGATCAAGGTAAGCCAGTAACACTTGCTATTCTGAACCTGTCTGCTGCATTTGATACAGTTGACTATAATATACTATTCGCTAGGTTAAAAGACATGTTTGGTCTGTCAGGTAAAGTACTTGAATGGTTTCGATCCTATCTGGAACAACGCTCCCAGAGAGTGTCTGTTCATGGTATTTTATCTGACATTCAGTTTTTGTTATCTGGTGTACCGCAAGGTTCAGTTTTTGGTCCTCTGGTTTTCACAATGTATACCCGCCCTCTTCGGATCATTGCGCAGCGATATGGGGTTAATTATCACTTGTATGCTGATGACACACAGCTGTATATATCACTGGATCCTGACAATGAGTTAAATTTCTCCTCTTCCTTGAAGAATTTAGAACATGGTATTGTCGATATTCGGCTATGGATGACTCAAAATCTTCTAAGACTAAACGATATTATAACAAATATTATATATTTGGCATCACCACATTGTGTTAAATCCCTAAACACACCAGTACTAAAGATGGGTGCATCTTCGATTACCCTTAAGGGTCAGTAAAAAATCTAGGGGTTATTTTTTACCAATGTATTAACATGTATGAACAATTGTCACATTAGTATGCTGAGCTGCCTACTACCATCTTAAGAACATCCACTGTTTAAAAGCTTTTTTGACATAAGAAGCACTAGTAACTGTAGTCCATTCCTTTGTTACATCTCGTATAGACTATTGTAACTCGCTATTATATGGGATATCTGATTATAACATCAATCGCCTTCAGCAAATTCAGAATAGTGCAGCTCGCATAGTGACAAATATTCAAAAATATAATTATATCACCCCTATTCTTCAAAAACTACATTGGCTACATGTTAGACAACGTATCCATTTCAAGATTTTATCAATAACTTATAAATCTATTAATGATATGGCGCCAGAATACCTGTGTGAACTGGTGTCCATTAGAATAATTATCCCGATAACCCAGGTCATTTAGTGATATAGTATTGCTGGAGCCTATGTCTCGGCTCAAGTCATATGGTGAATGTGTATTTAGTGTTGCATCCCCCACTTTGTGGAATAGGAATGGTAGATATTAGAAATGCGTATTATTTGGGGTATTATTACATATTATTTGTACATTTTATGTCTTAGAAATGCGTTATTAATATATGTATTATTATATTATTTATACGTATATATATATATATATATATATTTATATAAATATACATTATATATATATATATATATATATATATATATATATATATATATGTGTGTGTGTGTGCATGTGTGTGTGATGTGCGTGCGCGCCTTCTTGTTTTACTACTTTACACTGTCCCACTGAACAATGCTGAAATATCGACATATATATCGACTATATTTTTTTATATACTGTTATGTATTTACTCTACATACTGTTATGTCTGTAAGTTGTGGCCTTTTACACTAGAAGATATATTAACACACACACACACGCACACAGCACACACACACACACATACCCCCCCACACACACACTGTACGCATACAACACACACACACACACCGCTGTGTTTATACTTATATATATATATATATATATATATATATATATATATATATATATATGCGTAAACGTTCAGTCTATTTGTCTATCTGCCCCTTTTATCTCACTCCCCATCATTCTATGGTAGTTATCATCTGTCTGTATACCTATTCTTGACCATGGGTCAAATAGATCAAGTGGATAGACGCTTTAATTTAGATCCCACCACACCTAACTGCATATACTTAGGGACGCTAAATTAGGCGTGAATGAACGTTCACTTTGTGATGAACGGAAACGTATGGGGATTAGCTGTTAGGTTCGAGTAAATCATAGTATTTACTCAGGTTTGAGACGATATTTCGTTCTAGTCCAGTAATAATCCATTGTGCAGTATTGCTACTTTTTTTTGGTGCTAAATCACTTCAGCGATTCCATACGGAGTTGGTGTAAATTGTCTCACGTGGCCAATAAACTGTACTGTTTGTTAACACGCCCAGGGCTTATACAAGGCCTAACTTTTCATTCAGGTTAGAGATGAACTTCGACGCCAGACTATATGGTATGTTTTACGTGCTTCCGCTTTTTGTAAGTAGCCTGCATGTAGCCGCTTTCCTGTGGGCGTGACATATTTGTCGCGTACGAAAAGCGAATTGGCTGGGCCCCACAGGCTGATGAGTAGACCAGACACATGCTTAGGTATACGCACACATCTATCAATATGTGGAGGTATGGAACATTTTATTTTTAGATTAATGTATGTATAGTTTATTTGTATTTAGATTTATGGAGGTAGGTCTTGAAGGATGTTTAGATATGTTGATGCTCTGTGCCTGTTGCCTCTCTATATCTGTCCTAGCACGCACGCATGCACGCAGCTGTGTTTATACTTATATATATATATATATATATATATATATATATATATATATATATATATATCTTTTAGACAACTATTGTATTTGTATATCTGCCACTTTCTCTCGCTT
Organism: Paralvinella palmiformis; assembly: GCA_025642065.1. Lineage (NCBI taxonomy): Eukaryota > Metazoa > Annelida > Polychaeta > Terebellida > Alvinellidae > Paralvinella > Paralvinella palmiformis. The sequence continues at coordinate 19,727 of JAODUP010000258.1, read as the reverse complement.
CCCATCATTCTGTGGTATTCACCTTCTGTCTGTCTACCTTTCCATTTGGACTCCGTCTAGTACACAATTCCTCGTTATCCATTTATGGAACCAGTTTTACCCGTCATCTGATCTACACCAGGCTTTGCCTGAAGATCGTATATGCCAAAAGAAACCCTCCCGTTAGAAATATACTTCACGAAGTTAATTATCTCAAATATTAATTATTGCTAGTTATGCTATATTGCATGAAATATTGCTAATCATTTTCACATCTCATTGTTACTTGTTACAGATGAGTGGCATGCTCCTGGCAGCTTTACTTAATCAGCAGTCATCGACCTAAAAAGGCGAATAATTCCCGACACGGCTCTCCGGCAAGGAGCTGTCCAAACAGAAGGCTCGTTACTGATAGGAGTCCGATCATCGATCGGAGTACACATTATTATTCGTTTGTCACATTTGTAGATTGGGAAAATTACGTATTCAAGTCAAACGAAGAACAGGTTGACCAAGTTCACTTATCACATTATAGTAAATACGACTGATGGAAAATCAACACCCTGGATATATATTTGGTTGTCAAATATTGTAGGTTTTTGTTGCTAAAAATAATACACCATTGATAAATCGGCCACCTAGGAGAAGCTCATACCTGATTATTAATTTACAGGTAAGCTATAGGCTAAGTTTCTTTTCTAATCAGATCAGCCTACTTGCCTTACAATTAATATATATGCGCGTGCATGCACGTATGCATGTGTGTGTGTGTGTGTGTGTGTGTATCTGCGCCCACGCGCAGGCTACTTACAAAAGCGGAAGCACGTAAAACATACCATTTGACACCATAGCTCGCAGCAAACAACACGTGCGTGTGGTTCAATGGCGACTTACTATATACAAGTACATACGATAACTACTTTGACACCACAATTTACATTCATCAGTAATTTTCTGTGCTCCAGAAGAAAGCTATATTTAAAAAAAAACATAGATAGCTGAGCTCAGCTTTATTCGGAGTTCGAATAACTAAACACATCATACTTATATGAACCGTATCGATATACGTCCGACTTGTTGTTCTCTAACCAGAGTAAAAAGTTAGGCCTTTTATATGCCCTCGGCGTGTTAACAAACATTACAGTTTGTTGACCACGTGAGACAATGTCCACCATGCAACTCCACATGGGACCAGCGAAGTGATTTAGCACCAAAAAAAGTAGTAATACTGTAAAATGGATTTTTACTGGACTAGAACGAAATATAGTCTCAAACTTGAGTAAATACTATGGTTTACTCGAACTAAACAGCTAATCCTCATACGTTTTCATTCATCACTAAGTGAACGTTCATTCACGCCTAATTTAGCGTCACTAGGTATATGCAGTTAGGTGTGATAGGATCTAAATTGTGTATGTGTGTGTGTGTGTGTTACGTATGCGTGTGTTTGTTATAATTAATCATAAATTCAGACCAGGAAATATCGGGTATAGTCAAACAACGTAAAATATAATTGGTGGCTCTTCATGGGAGTAAAAGTTTATATCTTTGTTTAACTTTATCACTCGTATGTCAACTCGTCCGTCAGCTCATCCGTTAACTCGTACTTCAACTCGTCCGTCCAGCTCATCCGTCAACTCGTACGTTAGCTCATCCGTCAACCCGTTCGTCAACTCGTCCATCAACTCGTACATCAAATCAGGTTTTCTCAATTTCTCAGGCTTTTTCAACTTCTTAACACCACTAAAACGATTTCATGAATTACAATACTAACAATGAGAGCTGCACTATAGACACTATTTCGTCTATTCTACGTGTTTATATGAATAGAAGTCAGATCCACTGGCCCAGAGTACGGGTGAGCCGTCAGTAAAATTAAATATTGAATCAAAGGCTATAGAAATGAATGAAAGTCTTAAATCAAATAAGATCATATTTACATAGTCAAATACCGAATGGCTATGACTTGATTTAATGACGAATCTCCTTTTTGGTATGGGATTCTTATTGTTTTGTTAGATAATGCTAGATGTTAGAATTTTCTTTAGTATTTCAGCTTTCTCTCAGAAATCACATATACAACCACACATGTACACACGTCAATACGCATATAATGACACCAGGGCGTCAAGTGACAAGTGGCTCTCAGAAAGTAGGAATTTTTGGTGCCAAAAAATAGGAACAAAATAGGATTTTCCAATGGGAAATATACATAGAATAGGATTGTTTTAGTATTACATAGCCTCACCACCACTTCTATTTACAACGTACAGTAAGGTCGAAAATAACAAGCCACTTCAGAGAGTTGTAATTTGGTATTTCAGTTCTCCTTTCAACATGTTGTACTATTAAATAAACGATTGTTTACAATCAATTTATGAGAATATGCTTTTATTTCTGAAAAAAAAGCTGTGAAAACGTTTGATTAATAGGCTTCTATCAGATTCAACATCGGCCTGTGACAAGATGAGACCTGCCTTGACAACAAGTTGTAGAGATTGTTAGTGATTGATTCCCTCTACAGACTTCAATTGGAGCACGAGATGAAAGTCACCTCATCCTCTCCCGCACCAGTCACGAAAACATTGAGCATAAACATCAACACGAGTAGCCCATGATGCGCTGATCTTGGTGGGCCTTTGAGATGTTGTAAATGTTAATATACTACAAGATCACCAATACCACGAAGCATACTATGACACACTACTATAAACAATGCAAACACAGAATTAGATGTATACGGCAATAAGAAAGCATTTGCCGATAGAAAGACAAGTTTGAGATAGATAAACTCCCATCTTTTGGGTCAGAGTGTTTGCACTCATAATTAACAAAAAGGAAGTAACAGATTTAATTTAACACAATTGTGTCACAGATATTTTTGCAAATTAAGCCATACACATGATTCATGCAATGTTAAGACCATTATCACAAGTTATTTATAAAACCAGTTACTGCTCGAGCAATATTTGATGATCTCGGGTATGCTAAGTTCTTTCTAAGCAGCATGCAGCTCAGATCTAGTGTCTCAGAAGCTATTATCCATATTTAAATCATAATTACATCTGACTAGTTTACTTACATAAACATAATTCAACATTGGTACATATAAATATGTGCACGTGAGCACTTATCAGGCAATTTTTTTGAAGCTGATGACGACTTTAACACACAAAAACAGCGTAGCAGAACTGGTCTGACAAGTAGGAATGAATAGGAATTTGACGCCCTGTGACACAAATAACGACACATATAATGAAACACATACAATGACACATATAACAGTGTAGATATAGAATGAAGCTATAGAACTTCTATTGTAATAATGGAAACTGATATGAACATTTATGGCTAATAATAACATGAATAAATATAAAATATTTAAATAGTGCTTTAATCTAGATTTATTACTGTGTGGCATATGAAAACATGTTTGTAATGTAATACCTTCAATGTTACTAACTACGAACATTTCGCAATCAATATACAATTAAATGCAATGTCAAAAGGAAAACTAGAGATAAAAAGGTTTCCCATCAGATACCAAGATGTTCTCTCTTATGTCAGTATCTATAATAGGCAGCCATACACATGGATCTATAATGTATATTAAAACAGGTTAAACTGGATTCTAGTTTGTGTTTGCTTCAGTTTGTTATTAAACAAAGGCGCCCATGAAGATTATTTCTAATGTTTAGCAAAAATGTGTTTTTGTAGGATTAATTAAAAAAAACTGGCTCCAGGACGTTCTTATTCTGTTTTTTTAAACTATTTTCAAACATTTTATTGATTCTATCTGTTTTCACACACTTACACGCACGCACGCCCGCACGCATGTTTAAACGACAAAACTATGTTAGAGATCAAAACTGTGGGCTAATTAGCATGAAGCATGATGACGTCGAAAACCAAAACAAACCAGCCGCACCTTGCATTGTGAGATTATCCGATGAGCGATAATACCGTGATAATCCCGGCATTTTAACCTTAAACGTCAATGTTATGTCTGTAAGTTGTGGCCTTTTAGAGAAATCGGCAGAAGACAATGTAATTATTAGTCAATGCTGCCACTTGGCAAACGATATTGAAAATACATGGGTTTGCCACCTGGCGAATGGCTGGATTAACCGCTCAGCTCTGCCATCTAGCAAATGAATCGTAAATGCGACACTGGTGCCATCTAGCGAATTACTTACTAACTATATTTATTTATTTATTATATTGAGCCCCCACAAAGAGAGACGTAAGATATAAATAGTTATAATAATAAAATATAATACGATAATACACGAGTAAACCGCACGTATCAGAGGCGCTTGTGTCTAAGGTTATAATTGCTGGATGTACTACATATATTAAGATTCTAATTAATATATAGAATACATCCAACAATTATAACTTTAGAGACAATTAAATGCCTGTGAGATGTATAAATTAATACAACTAGAAATGTATATTGAATATTTGTTTAAAAATTCACCATTGTTATCGGTAATGATTAGATGGTAAAAAGGACTTACGACCTACGCAGCTTACGACTGTTCGACTTTACGGCCTACGATACAACTTAAGATGATTATAATAGTATTACACAGTATACTATTAATTGATTTATTTATTTTGAAATCCCCACATGTGGAGAAGGTACATGTACAATAAATTCATATTACCAATACAATATATACATCATAAAGTACAAAATTAAAACAGACAACATGTCAAAGTAACATACATAACTAAAATGGCAGCAATAAATGTAACATTTGTCTGTTGTTGTTATTACAATTGGATACAAAAATGATATGGTAATTATAACATAGACCAGCTTATGACCAAATCAACTTACGACCGGTCGGTGGTTACCGATCAAGTTACCTGTATTATAAAAATTGCCGAACACTGTCCACTAATCCAGCAGTTGTGTAAAAGTAATTTTTCGTCTCCCTGCGACACGTGTTTGAGTAGTGTTCATCTAAAACAAATCTAAAGAACGAAATGTTATTTCGGCTAGGTAGATTTCGTACTCTTGACAATAAATCAACCTGTCTTTAAAGAATGATAGCCCAGCTGTGCTACGTCACTAGAAAGGCTAATTCGATGAATCTTTAGTGTTTCGAGTAGGGGAGTGCTAAAATAATGAAGAACAACACCGAAAACAGTTCGCTAGATGGCCCTGTTGGTAAACCTAGGTCGCAGTTGGGCTTTCAGAAGATGGGTATTGTTTTCTTAGTTCTCGCGCATTAATATATTTAATCCACTTATGATAAAATAATGTAATGTTTAATATGATTAACTAAGTAACATAAATATATGGAAATAAATATTATTAAGCAGAGTGCTAAAATACTTGATCAAGGTTTTATTATCAACCAATCAGTTTATTTGTTTCAGACACTAATATTTGCTACACAAATACGAGTCTATATTTAAATAATATTATGACACTTGAAAGTGTAAAATATGACCCAAAACTTGAAAAAAGATAGAGGTGTAAAATGCTGTTAAATTACAGATGCATTAACAATGTTCTCTGACTATACAGTTATTTGTGCCAATGGCATTTCAGCTTAGAGCTGTTGTAAACGCCTGAACCGACAAGGCACATGATAATAGTGTGACAAGACGACTGAAGTCTACATTTGAAACTGAACACGTCTTCTATACATAGCACGAACATTTAAAACGTCACTAACAACTTGCGCTGCACCTCATATTGAAACTCCTATACTTGTAAATGCTATTGTTATACGCAACAGTAATGGAACGGCCGGCAGCCCCCTTATACTGAGGCCAAATGAACTATAAATAGATATCGTTGCTTCTATACGGCATTGCTCATCATCTTTCACACGGTGATCCATCACCGCAATTCGAGTCAGTCCCAACATAAGCCTAGGCCTCACTGTTGTAATGGTCCGTGGGCCGCGTAAGTGGTCTAACTAGTAGGGCATTGGACCACAGATCACTACCACCTGAGTTCGAATCTAGGCGTGGCCATATCTGAAGGATGTGTCATTTTTGACTTGGCGTCATTACCTTTGTAAATCGCTCGGCCCATTTAGTCTGCAATGTGCACAAAAGTGGCCGTTAAACGCCAATCGTCACCTTGTAATGGTCCACCACATTCGCAAGATGCCGCCACTAAAACCAAATGTCAACAAGATTATGTGATAGATTAGTTTCTTTTAATTTCTTAATATCTGCACAACAAATTCCAATATTACATATATTGTATTAATTGACTGGAATTATTTGGTAATCAATAAAAAGAAAACTATTAGAATTAATAACTTATTTATTGGCATATCAACAGAATTTCAAAACAGTCCTTCAGTTGGATTAATATTTATACACACACACTCTCATACCCATGTAACTTTATTATATTTATTTACAAGCTTAAATATTGTATTTAAATACTCAGAAATTTCAACAATATAAAACATAGCATATATAAATTAAATATTTAATAGAGAAATTTAATAATATACAAATTCATTATCAGTATTTTTAACTTATACAATATATGTGCATTTAACAGCTTATGCTATATAACATACATAGTTAAATATTTAATAAATATAAATTTAACTATGTACAAATTCAATAGTGGATATGTATCAACATTTGTAATATATATTAATAAACTATTTTATAATTCTTGTAGGTGTTGATTGCAGTAAATTTTCAGCAAGGGTGGTTTTCTGCCTGAACATTCTTGCATCCACAGAGTGAGCCAAAGCACAGTATATATATATGCATTAAGGCAGTCTGCCAATTCCTCTGCACAAAGGCACCAGCTGAAATATATTACACTGTAAATAATAAGTAAGATATTTTATAATACCAGAGTACATGTATGAACATTTTATCTTATGGTGTAATGCCATGCACACACACACACACATGTTGCAGAGATCATAGTTTGAGGTCCCAATCAGCATGTTCTCATCCGAATCTTATTTAACCTTTCATGTGCTAGTCTATTTTAAAGTTCAACATGTTTATTGTCCAAACTCATTCCAAATAAAATTATAATAGCTCATTTCAGGCAACAGGCTGATTGCAACAGAATTCTATGCCATTAGAGGTTCCCCAAAGGCGTTAAAATGAAAGGGTCAGCAATGGATGAATATTCTTTTGTTAATCGTAAAGGCCAGCATAGCATCAATGTAATGGTTTGTATGTGCTCCTTTACTAATTATAAGTAGTCACTCATTATAAGTCTATGAGATCACTTGCCACATTTTAATTGATTTTTCATGTTTGCCCATTTATCTTTTTTATGTTTGCCAATTAATCAATTCCTTGATCTGTCAATGCACATACTAATATGATTTGAACATTTATTCCTACTTTTTATGAATCTTTTTAATTCACCATGAAAATAAAATGGGTGAGACAAAGCAAAGTATTTTCTATGTGTGTACATTTGTTTGTGTAATTAAAAGAAACACACAACTTGACTAGGGTTGGGTAAAGTATGTGGAAAATCAAAATAAAATAATTTTCCAACAGAGATACACTATATAACATACAGAAATAAATAATAAAATTCAGTATATATAGCATTGATATATGTTAAGGTTGGCAGGAACTAGTGAAACAAAAGTTGGTCAATGGTTTGCTTGGTATTCAGTTTTATTTCTATGTTGAAAATGTTTCACTGAATCAACATGCATATTTCATGAAAGACAGCATAATATGTGTGTGTGTGTGTGTGTGTGTGTGCATGCATTCGTCACAATTTCTGGACCAGTCATCATCATATTGTCCAGTGTTTCTAAAGTAGTTACTATATACAAATATCCTTCAACCAAAATTGCCCATTATTGTAATAGTTCTTTTGTAGTATGTGAACTTTTCCAATGTAACAACTACTAAAATAGAAAGTTATGTTTGTCTCCTGAATAAACAATATGTAACAATAACAACAGATAACATGTGATTGAAAGCTTATCACTTGGGGCTAGATGGCGAGGATCTAATCATGATGCAGTTTATCTCTGCCGGAGCCCCTTGTTTCATTGCTTTAATCAAGGTTTATATAGTGACCTTTTGTTGCTTGGAGATTATGACTACCCACTACTGAAATGGCTTATGACTTTTATGTTGTAGTTTGAAGCATGTCATGAAAATTGAACTAAATGTCTTGTGTAGTACAAAATTGTACAGCATAGTGCTTATATATCTCATAGAGAATGAGTGCACAATTTAGTTAGACATACTGAGTCAAGTTTATTTGAGACTACAAAAAACTTTTAGTATTGCATTTAATTTAATGTATAACAACAATACATATTGTTACATTTATGGTCCATAAGTGAAACTTATTGTATATGTGAAAGCATAGTCTAGGCAATACATTTAGATGTGGATATAAATTTGTCAGTTATTGACATGTATGGTGCTTATTTGTGTCAATAATCAGAGTGTAATTTCTATAACATAATATTTAATGAATTTGCATTTGATCAAGTTGAGTAAAATTGGGCGATTCATTATCAGTGTGTCAGTACGCAACTATTGTAATCTGTGGCAATAAATCTGCCAAACTTTACTTGTAATCACATATATTTGAACTCTAGTTTAAATTATTTTTAAATGTCTGGACACACTTAATATCAGTGTTAAAGTACTTAAAATGGTCACTACAATGCCCAGCATGTGCATGGAGAGGAATTGCTGTATAAAGGTAAATACATCATATATGAATGACAATAAAAAGGTGTTCGTAATTGTTTATGCAAATTGTATACTTATACAAAACAAAATTGTTTCGCATATTTTTCTTTTGTGATGAATAAAGTGAATATAATAAAAATTTGCTTTATTCCTTAATACATTCAGATATGACAATACAAAAATGTATCTAACAACCAGATTTTACAAGCACATAAAGTATCAATGTGTAAATGTGAACATACAAACTACAGTAGCTTCCTCTGGTGGCTGATTATGTTCATTTCCACTCTCTTTTACTGAATCTTCATGGATGACTGGAAAATAAATAAGTTTTGTGTTTATACAAAATACTGGCTGTGTAAAATTGAATTTCCAATCTTGGTGAACCTAAGCCAAACATTTACCTTGTTATGGCCTTTTGGTAGTATACATTAACCAGAGATGTGTTTTCTTCATATATATATCTTCAGAGATATGCAATGGCTCATGGGACTTCACATTTTATTCCTGTGAGATAAAAAAGTATTGAGTGAATATACGGACATCCAAATATATATATATATATATATATATATATATATATATATATGTGTACAACAAAATGCTGTGTTTGAGCATTTGTGAGTGTGTTTTTGTGTTTATGAATATAAAATTAATTATCGACAGTTAAAGCAATAAAGAAATTATTAGGTATACTAATCCAATGTCAATTTACAGTTACGAGCTACTTCTACCAACCATGAGACGTTGTTTTCCCCATTATCCCAAGGATCCGACTTTCCAGTTAACTTAAATTTCCTACGTTCTACTCCCTCCCTGGTCCTGTTTTATGCCTCAGCAATGTTATGCTGGATGCCTGTAACAATATAACCATCAGTTTGACTTCATTACACAACACAACACTTTCATCTTAGCACACATACACCAATAAGTACAGGTATATATATTAATATACTAATAACTAAACAAATCAAATTTACAAACTGTTATTAATTGCTTTAAAAACATATAAAATGGACAGAAGTGGTATATTTTGTATGACGAGTACTAAATTATGATACATACTTCAGCCTTTACTTTATTGAATCAAACAAATATTCTCCCTTTTCAGCTGGTTTGGTCCTCTTTTAATAAACCCGAGCACTGAGAGCTCATCGGCAATCTCTCCCATGCCTTATTTTTCATTTTGTTATTAATATTGCAGTTGTGGTTCCCATAAACTAACTTCATCTTCCGTAAACTTAGGTGCTCTAGAAATCTAAATTATATATAGGGCCTATAAGATTTGTATGATAGGTATTTTTATATCAAAATATCCAATATTTTAAGATGAATTAAATATATTATTATAATTATATAATATTAATTATGTTCCTAGTGTTTTTTTCTTCATATTCAGATATTGGTAGATGTAGTCTGTATGATTAATTAATTTTTAATTCATTTGCAATAAAAAGCAGTATTTTATTTTATCCGAAGTTTTTCATATAAAGCAACATAAGAAATGTACAATTATTTCGGCAAATTGTCATTATACTTATAAGTGACGATGAAACGAGTAAAATATTTGGTCGAGTGAACGATAATAGGGTAGCTATTTGACAAAGAGATTTTCTTAAACAGTTGCATAGTTTATTCTTTAAAGTGATAATAATCTTGCTGTCAGTACTATTTGCAAGCTGTTCCTCGAAAATCTCTTAAGCTCCAGCGATAATTCCCCCACAAATTAACGATTTTACAATTGACAGCTTTGCAGACGACAGGGAAACTCGCGACGTCAATGGTAGCCGTTTTTACTATTTACTGTATAAATCAATAAATTATCTTAGAAAAATGTCTCACGTTAAGGACAAATTTAAGGACGAAAAAATTGATCCTCAATTGTTAGAGAAACGGTTTTAGGAATTTGTCCTAGAAAATTAAGGACGACTTTAAGATTAGGACATCTTTAATTAAGGAGGTCCTTATCTTAGTGAAACGATCCCCTAACATGTTAAGTCATCAAACAGCTAGTTTCTTTCCATCACCATTTTATCATTGTTGATGAACTTTGCATTGTACACGCACTATCAGTTTGCCCAACCCCTGCACTAGTTGCGCCATCAACCTACATCAACCTACATCATCGTATTTAACTTCACAGTATTTAACTCGCATCATATTCTAATATAGTGTATCATTGTTGAATTATCCAGCGCTGACTCACGCAGTGTGTACCAACAACATGTGAGATAACATTAGTATTAACAAAACCACCACCAAAATGTTATTATAAGTATTTACTGTTGACATCAACAGTACGACGGCGATTAGTTACTAGTTTTCCAAAAGTAATAATTAATTTTTGAAAAGGGAGAATCCTGGTTTCGGTTTCGGTTGTCAGCACGACGGTTATATTCAACTAGACAGTGACACGGTTCACCATAGTTCAGGTAAACAGGTAAAGCACGTCCGGTGACTCAGCAGAAAGCTCCCTTAGTTAAAAGCATGTGGCAGCTGACGGAATTACATGAACGGAACATCATATCTGCGAGAGTAAGGTAGGTTAAACGATATATGGTAAGATAAATGATAATAATTATTGAATGATTCATGATGGGATTGAATGCAGAGAAGCGAATTTTTATGTTGAAACGTGTCATGTCTCACCAGGCCCTAACTGCCTAAGTTGTTGTGTAACCGCACTCGCTAGACCACGGAGGGGCCCCCTGAAAAATGAGTGTACACGCATGCATGAAGTTGTGTGTAGTTGTTCATCAATTTTGAGATTTTAACACACACACACACAACATGTTTGAGTCTATTAGCTTTGTTATGTATAATGTAGAATCTATATTGTTGTCCTCTTATGTGGTCTGGCGAATCGACCTATTAATTCATACAATTTTTTTCCCATATTATGAGTAATTAGATTACACTGATATAGGATTTTTTTTTAATGTATAGCTATTATAATCCCGACGTGTTATTCGCAGTATCGGAGATCTGCCTGAAATCCGCTGTTCTCGACCATGGGTCAAATAGATCAAGTGGATAGGCGCTTTAATTTAGATCCCACCACACCTAACTGCATATACTTAGGGACGCTAAATTAGGCGTGAATGAACGTTCCCTTAGTGTTGAACGGAAACATATGAGCGTTAGCTGTTAGGTTCGAGTAAATCATAGTATTTACTCAGGTTTGAGACGATATTTCGTTCTAGTCCAGTAATAATCCATTGTGCAGTATTGCTACCCACCACACCTAACTGCATATACTTATGGACGCTAAATTAGGCGTGAATGAACGTTCCCTTAGTGATGAAGGAAACATATGAGCGTTAGCTGTTAGGTTCGAGTAAATCATAATATTTACTCAGGTTTGAGACGATATTTCGTTCTAGTCCAGTAATAATCCATTGTGCAGTATTGCTACTTTGTTTTTATATTAGTTTAATCGCTTCAGTGAGTCCATACTCTTTGTTAGGAACAAACTGTAATGTTTGTTAACACGCTGAGGCTATATATAGGGCTTGAATTTTTACTTAGGTTAGAGAAGAACTTCGACGCCAGACCAGTCGGACGTGTATTGATACATGGTTCATAAAGGTAGGATTTATTCAGTTATTCGAACCCAGAATAAAGCTGAGGTCAGCATCTGAGGTGTCGAAATGCTTTATATACAGGTTTCTTTTGGACCACAGAAAATTACTGTTGAATGTAAACTGTGGTGTCAAAATAGTTTATGATATGTATGTAGCAAGTCACCATTGAACCACACGCACGTGTTGTTTGTTGCGAGCTGTGGTATCAAATGGTATGTTTTTTACGTGCTTCCGCTTTTTGTATGTAGCCTGCATGTAGCCGCTTTCCTGTGGGCGTGACATATTTGTCGCGTACGAAAAGCGAATTAGCTGGTTCCCACAGGCTGATGAGTAGTCCAGACACATGCTTAGGTATACGCACACATTTATCAATATGTGGAGGCATGGAACATTTTATTTTTAGATTAATGTATGTATAGTTGTATTTAGATTTATGGAAGTAGGTTTCGAAGGATGTTTAGAAATGTTGATGCTCTGTGCCTGTTGCCTCTTACTATGTACCCTAAAACACACACACACACACACACACACACACACACACACACACACACACACACACACACACACACACACACACACACACACACACACACACACACACACACACACACACACACAACACACACACACACACATACACACACACATACACACACTATATATATATATATATATATATATATATATATATATATATATATATATATATATATATATATATAGGTGTTAATAATTATGAAAATGAACTAGCTGCTGATCAAAAAGGTGAAATGGTAAGAACAATATAGTAATAAGTTCAGAGTTCTTCATGATGTAATTATGTGGAAATTAAAAACCATGTGTTTGTGTACTCGCGCACACTTGTGCGTGTGAGAGTCAGAGAGAGAGAGAGAGAGAGAGAGAGAGAGAGAGAGAGAGAGAGAGAGAGAGAGAGAGAGAGAGAGAGAGAGAGAGAGAGAGAGAGAGAGAGAGAGAGAGAGGTATTTACTCATTTCTCTTGTTACAGGAATACAGACTCCATCCAGATTTAGCCTCGAAATTTACCACTGTCAAAGACGAAGTGAGAAATATTTCCCCGTTTATTAACGACGAGTTTGAAATCAATAAAATAGCCGAATTAAACCTGTTCGTCGACCTTCTCCGAAATCCCACATCACAACCCGACAGAATATTTACATTAGTATCCACAGCCAATCATACGAATGCAAACGGGAAGAGAGAAGTATGTCGTAGGCAGAAGTTGGAGATGATTGCAAACTAACTGGCTACGTTTATGTCAAATTGTACATATTTGGTTTCGACTTGTTTGAGCAGATGCAGTGTATATAATACACGGATTTCGTATAATGTAATTTCTCTACATCCAGGAATTTCGGATCAACGCGGATGTTGTCGACGTACGTACTCGTATTGAAAATGATATTAGGGATGGGGCACCGTACTTGTCTGAGTTTGAAATGCAGAAGAAAACGGATTTGTCACTGCTACAGATGGTAGTGACTGATAAACATCTGATCGAAAAACGAGTTCTAGTCCGTATTGAGAGAAAGTCCGGACAAGGCAGCGGCTTCGTGTCACGTGATCGCGACAACAGTCCGGATATGAACTGGCTCAAGGATACAAATGTACACGTTACAATAATGGCAAGTTTTTATTGAATTATTGAATCTAATGCTGGTAGTGGTGGGACAGGCGTTACTACTACTACGACTACTACTACTATCACAATCGCTACTACAACTACTACTACTCCTATTACTATTGTTTCTATTAATGCAATCTTTTTAATAATAATAATAATAATAATAATATGAATATTGATTTTTCAGGAAATTGAACGTAGGAAAAAAGGCATAAAATGGCTTAAACAGAAAAAAAAGAAAATCATCATAAAAAGAGATAATGAAAATTGTATGTAAAATTGTAATATATATATATATATATATATATATATATATATATATATTTGCCGCTTATGAATTAGCTTATTCATTGTTAAAACAAATCGATTTATTTATGTGCATTTCTAGTTATTTTAAACACACACACGCGCGCGCGTAAACGTGCTTACTTCGAAAAGCAACAGAAATAAAATTCTAACTAATATATCCCGTTCCTCTCTAGTGTCTCGCCGTCAGTATGAAATGGAAACATCTGTTTCCATTGAAACGCCATTGAAGACGAAACAAGGCCACGAACGACGAATAAACGAAAACCGCTTAAAACCGGAAAGAACAGACGCGATGAATTCCGAAATCAGATCTCTGTCAACATCTAGATGTGAACAGATTAAAAGAACGAGAAGAATAAGAAAACGGGATGAATTAAGAACAATGACTGCGCCAGAACCTATTTTTAGGCAAACAGCACCCACGAGGACCTCCAATGCCAATCGCAACGATTCATCGGTTACCGAAGTTAACCCTTCCGAAACAAAGAATGGCGAAATGCGAGAAATGGACAACACCAAATCTAAATTAGTTCCCAGTGAGAGAAATAACGTTGTAGAGAATAAAGGAGAGTCTATTGGAAGATGGCATCAGCAGGTCAGTGGCATGTTATGGCGTTTAGTGAATTTGACGCTCTTATTATTAACTATAAGACAGAAATACAGGTAAAATATGGAAAGACAGGTAAATCCTGGACATCGACTAAATGTAATAACTATTTTAAGCAAATCTTCTAAACTCGATTTACAGTGGACACGTGTGATGAACAATATCAAGTTGTAATTTATACTATACTAGATAAACAGTCGGCAGGAAATGGGGAAACCAAGTAAAGGAACTAGCCATAGAGCGGGAAATAAAACAAAGCCGGAAGAAAGAAATGAAAAGACACGTTGGAAACAGCAATTAATGCCCCCAGGAAATATTACGATAGTCTGTGGCATCTGCTGGGAGAACGGACGGAGTTGTTCCCGAAGTAAAACAATGCCAACTTACTGTGCAGCTTCCAAAACGCCTCACATTTGGGAACGAGAATGTATCTGCATCTCACATCCAGGGAAAGAGATCATACGACAGCCGCCGATGAACTGTAGCGGTTACGCGATGTGCTGGCATACGAAGAGAGATGGAAAATGCAGATATAAGAAATGTCGTTTTGCTCACTCCGAAGTTGAGCTAGGTGTGTGGCGTTGGATGAAAGAGAACAATTATAAGTACGTTTGGTCTATAATGACTTATTGCAATTCGTTGATTAGTTTCTACTAAATGCTTTTCTTTTAGTTAAATCTTTAGATGATATCAAAAAAGGAAACACGTTCGTTCGGCCGAAGGCGCCACGGTTGAAGACGGAAGAAGAGGAACGCCTAAAACCGAGTGAGCCCTTCCAATTACCTGTGCCGAACGACACCGTTCACTGTAAGATCTGTAATGTTTGGTGTAACAGTGAAGTACAGCTTCGTATACACTGCGCGTCTAAGGGGCACGCAGAGAACATTAACAACGACAAGCAGCATCAGTGGAACTTCAGATATCCACCTCAAGATCGACACCTTGATGAGTACAAATTATGTCCAGGGTCAGTAGAATGAGTTTCTAAAAGGCCAGCACCAATACAACGACGCATTTGAAGTAATATTTAATGTATCGTATTCTGCGGGTAATTGAAATGTCTAAACTCCAGGTTCCCATCTGGAACGTGTAATTGGAGCGATTGTCCACAAGAGTACAACATGTGTCCAAACGCTCACAGCGAGGAAGAGTTGGACGAATGGAAAAGGCGACGGAGACACAAATGGGAAAAGAGACGTCAAGCAAAAATGTCTAATCTATATTCTTATATGGATAATCTCCTGGAGGAGATTAAGACATCAGAATGCGAAACATCGGTGGTATGTCGATGGTATAATAATATTATTTGTAAATGTCGAACACCCGAATTAGGTATTAGGCATAGGTTGTTGTGCAATATTATATATAGCACCTCAATAATGTAACGAATGAAGTAGTGTTATACGAGCCGAATAGTGCTTATTTACTTATATGTTTGTCATTAAAAGGCAGTTGAGGAGTTACGTGGAATTAATATAGAGTGTACGGAGGGTCTATGTCGGTTATCTAAGCACAAAGATAGCACCATTATATGGAAGTTCAGGATTAATGCAGAGGTAAGAATTTAGCTAATAGGTCGATTTATATTCCACGGGCAAATCTATTTATGTATTAAACAGGGTTTGATAACGACAGGATTTCGATTTTCAGGGCCGTAGATTACAGACAGTTGCCCTTCTACATCAGGAAGATCGTCGTTATTTCTACTTTGAAACAAATCAAGTAGAGTGTGAACCTTATTGTCAGCTACTCGATGGAGACAGGTGTAAACGATGCGCAAAAGATTATTCCGTTCGAGTACACTTCAAATCAGGAATATTTGGTAGTTTCACTCAAACTGTCGTCTTCGATTTTGGCTGCAGACCAGTCATTTTCAGGAAAGTACGTATTGATATTGGCTCCGAACAACGTTTAATAAGGATTGACGGAAGTAGAAAAAGTCTAGAATTCGACAGGTAAATAAAACAATAACAGCAACAGCGGAACCAGTAGCGGAAACAGAAGCAGCAGCAGCAACAACATTAATAATAATAATAATAATAATAGCGTAAACTTATTTTATTGCTTTTACTAGATGGTGCGATTGAAAGGCTCAATGCAGTAGTTTTTCTTAACAATATATATTTATATACATAGATATAGAAAGAAAGAAATATTCTATTTTAATGACCCCAATAGATTAATCTAATGATATTTGCATATGAGTATGGGTGGCTATTTCAGATGGACAGAAGCTAATTCCACTATAATCAGATTTCCACGGATGATTCCAATGGAATACGATGAGCAAGAACCCTTGAAGAAATATAAGTCTCCAACATCTGCTCATGAGATTATTACTCAAGACATGCTCTGTGCTCCGTTAAATAAAGAGAATTATATTAAAAAGATGCACAAACTGCTAGAGCTAGAAGAACTCGAAAGATCGCATCTAATATCCAGGTTTTTATGGAAATCTAACATAATATATAGAAACTGTTTTATTAGCATCGATGTTAATACTATAAAATATGTAGAATCTGGTATAAAATTTCCAATTACAGGTATTGTTGTGGCGGCGTTTTGCACACAGTGAAGTACATCGAGGCAGGATGTTTGCTAAATCCACCAGAAGGTCAAATGTTTGCATGGCTTGATCTGCCAGAAACATTAAATAAGGATACTCCAGCAGGTTAGAGTATAGTGATAGCCATCAAAATCAGACTGGTCATCTGACACTATGCTGAAAAACTATACCACACAAACTACAAATAATGTAATATTTAAATGATTGCCGATCACCTGTAATTTTGTTGAACATTATTAGTCAAATTTGTGGAGGTTTATTACATGAGACTGGAGAGTGTTATTTCGTATACGAGTAAAATATAGCTGAGAGATTAAAAGAGGAAGACTAACGGAAATTATAATACTGATGTAACAGTTTCATATATTGGGAAAAGCACAACACGCGCGCGCGCACACACACACACGCACACAAACGTACGCACACCCACGTACACACACACGTACACACACACGTACACACGCACGCGTATACACGTACATACACACACATACGGATACACACACAAACGAACAAACCCACATGCACTCATACATACAAACACACACATACATACACACATACATACACACGCACACAATCACACACCAACACCAAGACACAAAAGCACACACACATTCACTTGTAGGTATTTATCTGTCTCCATTTGTAATATAACTTACTGTCTCATGTATTACTCTCTAGGTCGATTGATAATAATGGCTAGTTCAACTATACTTCTAAGAGGTAAAATTACAGACCGAGTTGTTTATGAGGGACTTATTCTCACAAAAGAAGACTTTAACTTTGAAGGGAGAACTGAAGATAAGTTATACATTTGTCTCTCTAAAAGGTAAACAGAACCACTATTAACTTGATATTTGGGAAGGTTGAATAATCACAAATTTATTTATAATTAAATAAATATAGTAAAACGTATATTTAATTAACATGTTCTACCTATGCTGTCCGATTGTATGTTAGCTGTATCGATACATGGAAGTTAAAACCTGATACTGAGAGGGAGATAGAGATGCAGTTTGTGATTAACAGATTGACATTTTGCAAATGGCATCTAATTTTGGATGAACTAGATAGTTTGGATATATTGTATCCCAAAGTAAACAGAGTTCAATCATTTGGAACTACAGATTACCAGCTCCAAGAAAGGTATGTATAATATTAATAAATTCTTACAACTCTTTGAAAATACCAAAGAAACTATTTGCTTGAAAACAAAATATTAAATATATTCTTTTCGATTTAAGAGAAAGGCATTTAAACCAACAACAAGAGCGTGTTGTCAACAGCATTCTGAATAGTGAGAAAGTTGGGAACTTGCCAATAATAGTATATGGTCCATTTGGAACGGGAAAAACTGAAACATTAGCTTTGGCAGCTAAGCTTCTAGTCAAAGAGAAACCCGAGGAATCACGAATTCTAATATGCACTCATTCTAATAGGTAACTGCTGCTTAGATTATTAGAACAACCAAACAGAAATAATACACATCCAAAACTTTACTTTCGTAATTTATTTTCCCGTTTTATGTTTTGATATTATGATAATATTTATAACCGACATTCTCCAGCGCCGCTGATTTATACATCCAGAAGTACTTCGACCCGTTTGTCAAAGACACATCAGTCGGTGTACTGCGCTTATATCAAACAGAACGTCTACTAAACACAATCAGTGACGTCATCCGACCATACTGTAACTTGTCACAAGATCAACGCCACCTACTCATTCCTAGTGCCGACGTCATCGTCCAGAAACATATAATTGTGTCAACGTTTAGTGCAGCCTTTTCTCTTGTTAAGATGAAACGGCTAAAAGGACACTTCACACACATTATTATCGACGAAGCAGCCCAAGCTTTACAGTGTGAGATACTTATACCATTAGCCCTCGCTACACATCAGACGTGTGTAGTGTTAGCCGGGGATCATAAACAAATGAGACAGGAAGTGTTCTCATCGGTGGCCAAAAAGGAACATCTCGACAGGTGTGTCTCACGCTAACCATTTATTATTTCTTTGAAATATACAGCCCTCAAAATGATTTATTATTCTGATGAAATGATTCCTATTTTTGTTTCTACGTTTAAGGACAATCATTGAACATTATATTGATTATTACGGGAGATTAGGAACACCTAGATTGTGTCATATGTTGAGCATTAACTACAGGACAACAGAGGACATTTTAAAGTTCATATCATCAGTCTTTTATGGAGGCTCAGAAAGTATTATTGCAGCTAACAAATGGGAAGATAAACCAATGGGGTGTTCCTGTTTAAACTTCTTCATGGCACATGGTCAAGAGAAGTATGATTCTGAGAGAACAAGTTGGTATAATGAAGCTGAAGTAGAT
>JAODUP010002577.1:0-10365 GCA_025642065.1 Paralvinella palmiformis | reverse complement strand
AAACGACATGCCAGATGCCGTACATGGATATATTCAAATGTTCGCTGATGATACAAAGGTGTACAACAGGGACGGATCCAGGATTTAGTGATGCATAAAGTGCCGAAGAGGGGTAGAAGAAAATGGAAATCAGATAATGGTTAGATATATTCTAAAGCACAGGAATTAACGCCTCTTGGGAGAATTATCAAAATATTGTACTTACTAGGTTATTATTTACAGAAAAATCACAATTATACATCTTTTTTTTTCTAAATATCTTAGTATCAAATAGTATCGGGGCAGTATTGTTTGAGTAAAAAGGAAGACATAATGTTCCAAAAAGGAGGACATGGTTATATGTTACCAACTTACCACGCACAGGCGCACATAGCCGCACGCACATACATATAATGCATTTAGAAACACCTTTTATTATTACACAGAAGTAAAATAAATGAATATCAATATTTAGTTGTAACCCAATTGGAAGTAAATATGCGAAAAGTTCAAAGGTAGCCTGTCATGAACTGTGTATTTCTTGCATTTCTGTCGTTTAATTGCCATCTCCAGGAGTTTTCTGTTGGCTATGAGTTTTCTGTACATAGCTGGACAGGTCGGACTTAAGCTGGCGCCGGATGGAGGATAACCGGCTCAAAAGCGTGAAGTAAAATTGTGATTTGTCTGCTAAATCATAATACTATCGGAGACACATTACACAATAATCAATGTGCTGTTATTTAAGAATGACAAATTCGCGGTACTAGTACTAGTTATTATGTCGCCAAATGATATATTGCATTTAGAGATGGATGATCCCTACCAGAGATGGGGGTGGGTTCTGACCCCCTGAGAGGTGAGGGGGTCCTGCCGCCTGAACCCCCCGTAGATCCGCCACTGTACAGAGAGATATGCTCAGCTACCGATCAACATCAGATACAAGTGGACTTAGATGCTCTAGAGCGATGGTCAGATGAATGGCTGATAAGATTCAATGCTGACAGTCCTGCATATAGGATCATAAAACCAGCTCCCTAATTCCAAGATGTCAAAAGAAGGCCAGATATTCAATTTCCAAGAAACAGAAAGGGAAAAGTACCTCAGTGTCCATATTGACACGTTACTGAATTTCAAAGCTCACTGCGAGAATCAGGTCAATAAGGGAAACAAAATCACTGGCTTGATTTGAAGATCTTACAGCTATTTGGACGAAACATTTTTATGAAGCTTTTCATGTCACTTGTAAGGATACACCTTGAGTTATGAGGACCGACTAGCCAAGCTTATATTACAGAAGAGCTCGTGGTGATATGATTGAAACATACAAACATGTCCAAGCTACAGACTAAGTTGCTGGAAGACCCAGTTAGCAGAGGTCATGAGTTCAAGTTAAAAAATGATAGAGCAGCTAAGGCCCCAGCGCCGTAATTACAAGATGTCAAGTCAAAAGAAGGCCAGATAAACAATATCCAAGAAACCGATCTGGAAAAGGACCTAAGTGTGCATATTGACTCATTAGTGAATTTCATAGAGAAACAACCCTTTGTTTCCGCAGTTGTGACAAACAAAGTACACCCGAATACCAGTAAAATTCTAATGTTCTGAAAGGATTTAATAAATGTAACAGCTAAATCGGCCGTGTCATACTGTCTTGACCACATATTGAACCATCTGAATAACTCATTATCTAATGACCTCGGAGTTGGCAGGTCATCATGCCATAATTCAAATTGATCTCGGCAGGCATCCCTTGTTTGGTCACTGAAGATGGTATTAGACTCAGCAAAGCACTCACTAGTCAACAGGTGTTTGTAGAGAAAGGGTTCTGCAACTGTTGAAGTAAGATATAAATAAAAAGATGTGTGTCAACATACATTTGACCCATGACACTGAACCCTTGGAACTCTTGGCAATTCCTCTTCAGTATCCATATATGAAGCCAATCATTGTGTATGCCACAAAGACGTCAAGCAACCACAATCTACTCGATGAAACAATGCTAGATCAACTAGAACCGACATAGACATGATAATTAGAAATCGTAAAAGCACGTAGTCATTCAAGTAACATTTTATTTTTGTACACAAACACACACATATTTAATTAGGCCGGCCATTTAATTATACATAACAAAACATAGGAATACCACTTTAACAACCAAATAGGTGGGCCAAAATCGATGGGCCGAGATCGACGTGAGTCTGTTTAACAGTCTAACCGGAAGTTTAAATTTATAAACAAAGCTCTATAAATTGCTGGATGGGCATGTTTTACGGTGTTCTGCCATATATTGTAATATATCAGTCAATATCTGACACCGATATTCAAGGTTAATTAGCAATGAGCAAAAGAAAAGGGCCAGGAGGATCTGATGAAAACACCAACGCAGAGTTTGTTGACTTCTTAATGGGTATGGTAACCCTAACAGTAATTTTGTTTTATTTACATCTAGATCTGATACTTTAGTTTAGACCAGGGTTGGCAGGTTTCTCCCCATCACGGTAAAAAACATGGTAATTACCCAGTTTCTGCCGATACGGCAGAAATACTTTCTGCCCAGGGGAGAAAGGGTAGAAACTAAATTTGGGGAAAATTGCCATGAAAATACCCAATTAGACTCTAATAGACTTATACTAATTATAGAGACTTTAAGTTTAACAGTTTGAAAACAATAGTCAATATACATAAGCCTGATAAGGCTAAGCATAAGTTATTTAAGTATAAATCTTGTCCACATGCCACATACTTATTTAAAGTGTATGTCAATAATTCATCACGTTTAAGATCGTGAGATAAAAGATTGAGATTATTTATTTCTGTTATCTGTGCAGTGATATACATTATAATGCTGCTGGTTAAGATTGTTGTTTTGTTGCAGCGCTTCATTGGAGACATGAAAGTAATCCTTGTTCACCTGGTCCACTCGTTTTCTACCAAACTGGCGGAACATTTTCTCCACTCCCTTCCAGCATTTATAAACCTCGCCGATACGTGGCCGGTTGTTATTAACCCATAGATGCCATCAGAACCGCTTGGAGTCTCTGAGCTTACTCAGCTCCGGACATTAATATTTGTTGGGAGAATATTGATTCGTCGGAAAGAAGCCAGCTAGTTATTTTAGCAGCTTCTAACATTGTATCGTTAATGTTACAAATATAGCCATCAATGTCTTTGTGTATACTCTGGGCTGCTGAGACATTCAGTGGGCCCAGTTCCTCCAGCTTATGATATAATATGTCTTTATATTTAATATTGTTATAACCTTTTGTCCACTTTACTATTAGATAGGACTGCTGTGGTTGCGGCTGAGCAGATGTCGTCTTCATACAGAACGCGTGAACCCTACAGACCATCCTGATAGAAAAATGGTCACTCATATTACCATCATCTAGTGGCTGGATAACGCAAGATTGTACATTCTTTATAACATAACTTGTGGACAGAGAATAGTTTAACCACTTTTGATACAGAAATAAGTTAATTAGTGGTTTGAAGATATATTAAGTCAAGACAAACTATAGCTTGTTGGAAGAGATAAAATCATACATAATACGACTACGTTGGTTATATCCAGACTTAATATACCACTTCGCGTTTATTAATACACGGAGAAGCTTTACATTGAGGTCCCCTAATATATTGACTGGAGCAACTTGGGCATATTTATCCAGCGTTGACTGGAGAGCATCAATGGTCACAATACAACAATTAGTTTGTATAGCGACACCTGATTTAAACGGCTTATATACAGATAACACAACTTGGATAACATTACCATTGAAATATTTGACAGTAACCGCGATACACTCAGAATCAACATCAATTGCCTTCGCGTTTTGAGGAGATCTATATATATATATATATAATATATATATATATATATATATATATATATATATATATGTTTATGCATGTATTAAATATGAAGTTACTGTTTTGCAAATATGGATATATCACAGTGTTCCAGGGTGTGTGTGTGTGTGTGGGTTTTTTTTAGGGTACATAGTAAGAGGCAACAGGCACAGAGCATCAACATATCTAAACATCCTTCGAAACCTACCTCCATAAATCTAAATACAACTATACATACATTAATCTAAAAATAAAATGTTCCATACCTACACATATTGATAAATGTGTGTGTATACCTAAGCATGTGTCTGGTCTACTCATCAGCCTGTGGGAACCAGCTAATTCGCTTTTCGTACGCGACAAATAAGTCACGCCCACAGGAAAGCGGCTACATGCAGGCTACGTACAAAAAGCGGAAGCACGTAAAAACATACCATTTGATACCACAGCTCGCAACAAACAACACGTGCGTGTGGTTCAATGGTGACTTGCTACATACATATCATAAACTATTTTGACACCACAGTTTACATTCAACAGTAATTTTCTGTGGTCCAAAAGAAACCTGTATATAAAACATTTCGACACATCAGATGCTGACGTCAGCTTTATTCAGGGTTCGAATAACTAAATAAATCCTACTTATATCAACCATATATGTCGATACACGTCTGATTATGCTGGCGTCGAAGTTCTTCTCTAACCTAAGTGAAACCTTAGGCCTTTTATAGATCCTCAGCGTGTTAACAAACAATACAATTTATTCACCACGTGAGAATGTACACTAACCCATAGTGAAAATGTTTAGATTAATTATCTAAGCAGCCCTATTTATAGCTATTTTTCAATTGCTGTATCTTTTTCCAAAGCAATACTATATAAACTATATAACCCAATTGCACTGTCTTCAAATGTCAGTTTTATACATCGGGCAGGCCTCACGAAGCGACTACTATTAAAACTGTTTAGCTTAATTGCTATTAAAATACTGATATCTGCTCTGAACCAGACCATAATAGCGCGTCATAGCTTCGGTACTGTTTAAACTATGTTATCATTTTCAAACTTGACCTAATGTCTGCTATTCTAACTATCGTAGTAATAAAGTTCCTAAATGTTATTTATGACAAGCAGATTAGAGCTAATCTTGAATGCCATAGTATAAACTGGACATAACTGGACCTAGGAAAGATCATTCTATTCCCACATACAACCAAGGTGAATTTTATATGCAACTAAAGTTGTTATATAAAACACACCAACCGCGCGAGCCGTGTCCAATGCCACTGCTCGATATGCGATGCAGTGTTTCTATTCCTGAATCAGGAGTACTTATAATGCTTTAAGAGCGTACTCCTCCCCCTGCTACAGTAATTTAAATGCTGGATAACCAGGCCAAACATCTAAACGGCGTGCCTCCAAAGACGCAAATAGTACATGGATTATACAGCTCTAGATCAACTTTTCTTGAATGCCGGACCGGGAAATATAGTCTCCACGCATAGAAAACGGAACTTTCTCAGCCACAGCATAATATGCTTGTGATATTTGCTGGAGGGTAAAATACCTCATAAACATACAAATCCAATAAACACTAAGACCTACTCGTCACTATTATAAAAATTTACACCTGCGCTTTAGCAGACTGTTATGGCGGAATTGCTGTTCTATATATTAACGTTTTCAAATCAGACCTAATGTCTGCTATAAAAACTATAACAGTCTTCAGACTCAGTTACATGGCCTGGGGCTACAAATGATAATTTGATGGATTATACTTAATCAAAACGTATTGTATTGTAGTCCTAAATAAATTAATTTAATTTAAAGATCAGAAAAAACAAACATGGAATATTCTTGTAAATAATGCCTCTCCTCCAAAAGGACGATTTGTGTAATTATTGTCGACCTCAGATATGTCACATTTATTATATTCAATAAAATCCCAGGAAATCTGCTATCTACTATATTGTGGATAATATTTATTTGATGAAGCCCGATCCATATTCCTGAGATATATAAAATGTATGTTTGACTTAACATATCTAATACATATTTAGAATATTGTTTGAAACCCTTGATATTGAACGATATCAATTTGAGATCAATAGTACTTGTGGGAGTATTTGTTTCTGTTGGGCTCTCACCAGGTTGGACGCGCTCCGCTTCTCCACTGGTCACTCTGGTATGTCTCGGCATTCTCTGTTGTGGGCGTTCGCGTGAGGGTAACGCGATTTGACATAAGGTCCGTTGTTGTACTGCATTTGTCTGTAGTTACCACGGTGTGGTCTGTTGTCATATCTTGGGTTGGTTCTGGTATGGACCTAGGTTGTGGCGTCTCCAGATTGATGCTGTGCACGAAAGGGCCGCACTCTGAAGCCAGACCGTTAGTTGTCCGTACAGGAGATGGTCGAAACCTCAACCGCTCACACTCCCGCATGGAAACGACACCAGCTGTCTTTATGAGAAAGTACCTGTCTAATAACAATGCCCATGCTATAAATGTGCTCAGTGATGTCACTTGTTTTGTGTGGAGAATGAACACCAAGGATGTACATATCTGCTGTGGTGGGGGATAATATTTCCTCTAGCACTGCAGATGCCTCCTTCTGATAGCTGTGTCGATGTTGCACTATTTATAGTTTTCTGTTTCTTTTGTCTCTTGCTTAATTTGGTCAGTTTCTTTCTGTACCGTGGTTGATGCTGAACGTTTAAAGCATCTGCCTCATAATCACTGGAATCCTCACTGAAGCTTATATTGCTGACAAAGATGGCGTTGGCGCGATTAGATCCAGTATTAGTTATGGAAGCAACAGATCTATAATTAGTTGTGGCCGGAGCAGGAATATTTACAGTTGATCCACGATTGCTTGCAGCTCCACCAACCTGTAGTTGAGTGATGGCGTACTTCAATTTAGTGTTCTCTTCCGCAACTGTAGAAACCTTGCATTATAGGGATGTAACCCTATCCCGAACGAGCAGGATGGTTTCCAGTAGTTTCTGATTACTACTGGTGTTGTCAACGACCCCAGGATTGTTAAAACTGGGCTTTTCAAATAACCAGTACTGTTCACGTACATGTCGCTTCCTTCTACCATCAGGACATTTAGGGCACTATTTTGAAATAATTTGATACTGAAATACTGTTGTTGTGAAATAAATGGTTTAACTGATTAATTGTATTATATATTTATTATTATGTGAAAATGACATTGATATTACGTTGTTATTACGCTGTTATTACGTTATTGATAATTGTAACGTTATTAAAATATGTTCTGGTGACGTAACTAAAACTCCACTCTTTACGTAATTCTTACGTATTTATAATTACCCCAAACAACCTGATTATTATCTTTTAATAAAGTAATTATTACATAATATTGTTAGATTGGTTAATTAGCGTTTGACAGAATCACGTGGATCAGTGACAGCTCAGACTTCGACGGAGACACTCGGTACGTGTCTGTAGTTAGTGACCCTTTGCATTGCTTGAAATTTCTTTGAGAACATTCCCATCTTATAGTTGTTTTAGATGTACATGTAGTTTTCATGTAACAGTTTGTGACCAACCTTATTTTTGGGGATCAGCTATATTTTGTAGCTTTATGCACTAGATTTGTAAGCATAATATATGTAACTTTTAGCGATAGTATAATCTATCAGTAATAGCAGTCAGAGAAGTAATTATGGACACAAAATCAATGACTTTTGATGGGTAACTTTGGAAAATATGAATTGCAACCATAATAGGATGAGCTACTCTAATTTAAATTAAAAGTGAGCTTCTTATATTAAAGTATTAATTCTTGTCCTTTAATTTAGTGGCTTCCCTGTTCGGTTGCATTTATAAGTTGGCTTCATAGATCTAAGAGGAATTAATCTTTAATTAAGTCGTGTCCTTGTTCCTAAATTCAAATTACAATTAACATATCATACCCAAGTTCATTTTCAAGTTCATATTGATCCTCAACTGATTATATCACGTTGATCTATGTATCACTTATTAGCTTCTGGCAAGTCAATTGACACTAATTAACACGCATACTAATTGTTATTTGATTATGGTCATTTTGAAGAAATAAATTTATTGTAAAATTTGCCATTCACATATAAAACATCCTTTTCAAAACAACCACTGAAATTCACGAGGTTACGTCCAAGATGTCTTTGTGGAGAGCAAAGTAGAAAGCGGCGATGGGGAAATGAGTCCGGGGCAACACCTATGGCCATATCTATCGACGATGTTTCGATTCTTGGTTCATTAAGTGGCGCCTGACTGCAATGCAGGAGGCAACCAGAGATTAGTAGGCATCAGACCATTCGGATGTAGATGACGACTTCTTTGTTAAAAAGCGCGACAATTCAACAGCTCTAACGCAGCTTGATGAGTATCGAGTGATTCCATATACAGAGGTGATGACTGTCGCTGCATGGCCACTCATCAAACGGCTGTTCTTCGAAAAACAAAACAGCAGTTAGCACAGCATGCGAGCGCCTGTTCAGTGCAGATGGATGTATCTTCACCAACTTTTAAAATCAGCTTTTGCTGAAGTTGAACAAAGCCTTTGCTCAGTTAACTCAAGGTGGGAGCACATGTGCAAGTCTGTGAATTTTCTTAGTTTTTGAATATATTTGATTATTAGATTTTGTGTTACAATAAATTGTATCTTCTACTTTTACTTTTACTTCAATTACTTTTAGAAAATAGTTTAACTTTTTACGTAAGTAGATTTTTATAAGTTTACTTTTACTTCTACACAAGTAGTTTTGAAGATGCTTACTTCGACTTCTACTCAAGTACAAAATAAAAGTAGTTCAGTCAACCCTGCTATAATTTGCCCATTATTATTATTCGCCCCTAATAAAGGGGACTATTCGCCCTTGTTGTGTTATGTAATAAAATTATATATATATATATATATATATATATATATATATATATATATATATATATATTGAAGATGCTTACTTCGACTTCTACTCAAGTACAAAATAAAAGTAGTTCAGTCAACCTTGCTTACATTTTACTAATAAAGGGACTATTCGCCCTTGTTCTGTTATGTAATAAAATTATATATATATATATATATATATATATATATATATATATATATATTGAAGATGCTGGAGTGACATACGGTAATAGATGTTTCAGAAAGGCTGCTGCAACCTTATGGAATAATCTTCCAGTAACCATCAGAACGTGCAAGACCCTTGATACCTTCAAAAAGAAGATAAAAACTAATATGTTTGTTTCAGCTTTTCCTAGCTGAATATATTATGTATTTGACTGGAAAGAATTATGTACTTTTAAAGATGCAAATCTGTTACATCAATATGAATTATTTATTGCCAAGCGCCGTGGAATAACCTTCTTACAGGTTATATAGGGCGTTATATAAATTTTGTCTATTATTATTTTATTATTGTTATAAAGTAAGACTAATTAAGTATTCTACGAATACTTGACCAATTTACTAATTCTTTTTATCCGGCGTCATCTAGGAGAATCCGAGTACACTCTCAATATTCCCGAGAAGATCATATAAAGAGCATCTGATATATGTGGTCTTCACACCAGACAGAGTGAAGGAAAAGCTGAAGCAATTAAATGTAAGCAAAGCAGCAGGGTGCTAACGGAATTCATTGATGTAATAGCTATGCCTCTATGTCAAATCTACTGTAAATCATTAAATGAGGGACCTTTACCATCAGATTGGAAGCTGGGTCATATATCTCTAACATTCAAGAAGGGAAGTAAGCAGAAAGCAAAAATAATTACCGACCAGTGAACATCACATCCATACCATGCAAGCTACTGGAGCAGATTATCCGAGAAGAAATCATGCGGCAATTGTGGAAAAACACCCTACTCGACCGAGTTGGTTTGGTTTTGTTGTTCGGGGAGAATCCCCAGGCTGTCGCTTAATCAGCACAGCCTCTATGTTCGAGTGGTTGAGAAACCTCCTCCCCCACCACTCACAGGGGAGCAGTACGGAAAGATGGAGCCGAAATACCCTGAGGGTGGTGACTGCCAGAGTGTTTTTTTACGTCCTCAGGGGGTTTTTAACGTCCCCCTTTATTTTAAATAATTCAGTGGAGACGGCAGCGCCATTTAACGTGGTCAGCCACCCACGATGTAGTG
The DNA here is from genome assembly GCA_025642065.1 of Paralvinella palmiformis. Classification (NCBI taxonomy): domain Eukaryota; kingdom Metazoa; phylum Annelida; class Polychaeta; order Terebellida; family Alvinellidae; genus Paralvinella; species Paralvinella palmiformis. The sequence goes on along the minus strand of JAODUP010002577.1, from coordinate 386 downwards.
AGCCGAGAAATTAATCCCTGGAAAAGTTTCGACCTCTTGCGGGGTTCGAACCTGCGACCGTTGGCACCAACTGCCGGGTGCTTAACCACAAGGCCACCGGAGCTCACTTCTCTCGACCGAGTGGGGATCAGTCCACTATTTATACCTTGATTTCTCGAAGACCTTTGATTCAGTACCCCACAGAAGGTTGTTCGCCAAGCTGGAGGCATACAGAATAAGTGGTGCACTTGGTGCACGGATTAAAGGTTTACAGAATGGTTGAAAGCAACGGGTGTCAGTGAATGTAGCACTCTTGCAGAGGTGATCAGTGGCATCCATCAGGGCAGCGTCCTTGGGCCCCTGCTTTTCATCCCGTTTGTAAACGACATGCCAGATGCCGTACATGG
>JAODUP010002578.1:0-10214 GCA_025642065.1 Paralvinella palmiformis | reverse complement strand
TTCTCCTTGATGGCTTCCTGTAAAAAAGCAGAATTATATCATATATTGTTGAAGAAAGCTGTTATTCATTTAAAACCCAGTAAATGACTTTGTCAATTCAGTGAGTTAAATATCCAGATGTGAGTTAAGATTAATAATGCATAACAGATTCTTACAGTTCCCTTCTGTAGAATATTCTTCAGCAGAGGGAGATGGTCCTGCCTAAGATCCCGCAGTGATTTTATGCCATGTCTGTGGACAATAGCAACAAGATGGAGATCTTCCAACTGTTTACAATCCCATTTCATGTCTGGGAGGAGGATGAAGCCAGTGTCTGGGTCAGGATCTTCAAATATAATCCGTTCTGCTTCCTGCTTCTTTTCCAGAATGTTATAAACCCACTGAAGATGGTTAATAACAGAGTTTAAAATTTGATTCTAGATAGATAGGATTTTCCTAATCTAACATTAAAAATAAGAAGATCTGCATTTAGGAAATATGGCATTAATGTGCTGAATATTTAAAAAAAATGATTAATACCTGGATACTAAACTGATCTTTAAGTATGTATGGCTCAGTTATAGAGCAATAATCTTCATATGTCTCATATATGATGAACTGGTCATGATGTTGATATTTATCAATATGCTTTTGTGTAGCTGGATATATCAATGTGGTCTTTATGCCTGAAAAAGACGTTGATACTTTATTTTATGCTATAATATATGAAGTACACAAATTCAGTAATCTTGCAAAAGGGTTATTGACACTTCGCCATCCAAGACATTTTATTATTAATATAGGATACTTCATCATTGATCATGGACTAGGTGATTCATCAGTAGTTTTATTTTTAATTCTTTATTCCGCATTCTCAATAAATTACACATAAACAGTATAGTATTTTCCTAATCTAACATAAAAATTTAACCTTTATGGTTCAATGAGTGGTAATGATGATTGATGTTTTACAGCCACTTTTGTGCTGATGATAGGCTAAATGGGCCGTGCAATCTCCAAAGGTAATGAAGCACCATCGTCAAAGATGAAACACCCTTCAGATATGCCCAGTCTGAGATTCGAACTCAGGTGATAGTGATCTGTGGTCCAACACACTACCAGCTAGACCAAGGAGGCACGACAATCCTAAATCTTAACTATGGCTGACCTTGTGGAATTGGTCTGTTACATGTCATAAGAACAGATTAAGAGGAGGTGATATGAATAATCTTTTTACACTGTGTTATCAAATCTTACTCACGTCAAATCCTTTCTGTATATTATGTTTTGATTGACTTATAGAGAAAGAAGACTTTCATGTATCATAGTTAATAAGTCTAAAGAACAGTAACAAGCTGATAGTAAAGTGACTCATGTGGTTATCAATTTTAGGTATTGAAGTTAATAGGTTAATTATTGCATGGTTATTAGGTGTTCAGTTATCTTGCAAAGACAAACTATACTGGACAATTTAAATTTAGATATCTACCGACGCTGAATGTATCTACACACACACACACACATATATATAATGGGAGAAAATATTCTCAAATTATCCGTACCAGAGTGAATCTTTGGTGGCACTAAACTGAAAGTATGATAAATGTCATTTTTTAAATTAGCTGCTGTTTCGCATTTTCCTTCCAGAATTGAATTCACTGTTTCATTGGAGAATGGCGTCCTTTCTAAAATAACGACAGCTGGTACGTCTGAATCTTTATAATGGCCTTGAACAAATACGATTTTCTGTTGCGAATTTTCTCCCAGAATTTTGTCAACAACAAAATTAGAAAACATGTGGCTGTCATCAAACGTTTGAGAAGTAACTGTATCAACACTTTTGGCGGGCATCTTCTGTTTTATCTCACTGTGATCTTCCTTTTCGGGTGAATGAACACGTTTTGCTACTGCACTCATGCTAATTGATATATTTAATACTATAGAACACTAAATATATAGAACACTAAATGCTCATAACCGAAAACAAAACGGCTACTGTTTGCTTATTGGGAGAATCTATACACCATCGTGTTATCACAGTAATAGGAATTTCCTCCTATATTAGGAGAACCATTATATGGGCCATATCCCCCTATACTAGTCTAGGAGAACCATCATAAGGTCCACATTATATTCAAAGACTGTTTATACATATTGTTTTTATATATAAACTCTCAGTTATATTCAAATATAACATAAATAATAAAAACAAAATCAATAGAACGATCATTATATGATCCTCATGACTCTCATATTCAAAAGCGGAAAAATAATATCAGAGAACACAGCCCAGTCCCAGGATCAATTAATAAGAGTTAATTTTGAGAAATTATAATAGAACGAGCGGTGTTACCAGTTTGGGGCCGTCTCAGACTTCTTGGATATAATATCGTTCCCATCATGGAGAACACGAAGGAATCAATTGTAAGTTCCTATTATGTGACATATATATCTGATTGTAATATCAATCACTTTCAGTAAATTCGGAATGGCGTGGTTCACTTTATGCAAAATATTTGAATATAGGATCATATCACCTTATATATACTCAATTGTATTTTTACCGTAGCAGACACCAATTTCAATAAATTTGTTCTAGAAACTCCTCTACTCATTTAGTTTTAGAAACAACTTATTTGGGTTTTCAACTTTGAATGGTTGCTTGTAATAATTGATTAAATATACACTATTATCATGATTTTTTTAAACTAATTTTATTAAAATAAGAATTATTTTAAAATCAAGGTTAATATAGTATTACCTAAGCTAAACTGGTACACGCAATTTCAAAATTTGGGTACCTCCGTAACTTAGCAAAACGAGTTTAGTTCAGGTTAAACTCCAATCTAGTACTATTTGCATTATGCATAATAGCATATATTTATGTTGACTTTGGGATGACATAAAATTAATACACCTCTTCTTGTCAGAAAACTGGAGTGTCACATGTTAGCTAATGTCACAATATAAGAAATGTTATCTGATAATTCTAAATTTTTTAGTTTGTATTACACGATTCTATATAGGATTGCAAGAAAAAAACGAACTATTAAAACTATAATACACGAGTTATTTCAATAAATGTATTTCAATAAAACATACTTTTTAATTTAAATAATATTTTAAAAATTGCTTAATTAAATATCGGGTAATATCACTGAAATATTTCAATATACAGCAAAATATAAGATATTAATAACAAATATAATTAACTACTTCACAGTTTTTAAATTTAAGTTTAATTTAATTACCAAAAATTTCTTATAACATGTATTTAATGTAATTCAAATAATACTTTATTGCAAAAATTCTACTATGTCATAATTTTTCCTGCTTTATCTGCTAACTGATCTACCAATATTTTGATGTCTTCCATCACAGCCGCCAAATCTTTACCAGAGAGTAAATTTTCAATAACAACATAGCCTTGTCAAATAAGAATGGTATATTATGAAATATGACAGTGGTTTTTCGGTCTCACTCACTCATCCCTCACTCACTCACTCACTCACTCCACCACCACCACCACCACCACCACCACCACCACCACCACCACCACCACTCACCACCTCACCACCACCACCACCACCACCACCACTCACTCACTCACTCACTCACACACCACACATACATACACATACATACACACACACACATAAACACATATTAATTATATTCAATTATCGTTGAGATGTTTTCTAAACACCGGGTTACGGAAGTTCACAAGTAGAACATAGAGATTAAAAAACACACCTCCTTTGTTAAAAACAACTAAAGGATTAAGTGCGTGGCTTCCTATTGAAAATTGTGTATATAAACCTCGAGCAATATGCTAACGTTAGACAAGTGAGCTCCAGTGGCCTAGTGGTTAAGCACTCGGCACTTGGTACCAACGGTCGCAGGTTCGAACCCCGTAAGAGGTCGAAACTTTTCCAGGGATTAATTTCTCGGCTCACTACATCGTGTGCGCTGCCGTCTCCACTGAATTATTTAAAATAAAGGGGGACGTTAAAGACCCCCTTAGAACGTAAAACACTCTGGCAGTGACCACCCTCAGGGTATTTCGGCTCCATCTTTCCGTACTGCTCCCCTGTGAGTGGTGGGGGAGGAGTTTTCTCAACCAGTCCAACGTAGAGGCTGTGCTGAATAAGTGACAGCCTGGGGATTCTCCCCGAACAACAAAACAAACGGTAACGCTATACATTCTATGCAACCTGATGAAGACTTGGATAGGTAAAAACCGGTCGTTGTTATTGGGTTGAGTCGTGTTATATCGCTGCTATTAGTATTGATCTTAATTTATTCCGATTTATGCTTATATTATTCATACATTATTCCTACTGTGTATTAATATTTTACTTTTCCATTTTAGGCTATATCTTTCTTGGCCGTTGTGTTCAGCACAAAGCCTGGTTTTGTTTCAATCATAGTTTCTTGTTTATATTTAGATTATCCTCTTCTGGATTATTTTAGAAATTTTTTTTTCTTTCTTTCATTTTTCTCTAATTATAACTATAATTAATTATACCTACAATTAATTTTTTTAAATCAGTTTGGAGTTATAATTGTTGTTAGAATGAAAGTATAACACCTGTGCTAGCGCCTTAAATATCTTTATAAAACACACACACACACACACAACACACACAAACACACATTTGCAACTGTGATATTTCTGAAAATGTGGTAATGAATATATTTTGGCTTGTGGCTGTTTTGTTGTTGGGGTGTTTGTTTGTGTTTTTTTGACGAATGGAGATCATATCTGATAATGGGAATCTTCATTTCCCATTTTGGTCTTGCAGGAATAATATTGGTGATATATATGCGGTTGATATTTAATTTACATTGATCAATAATTGTTCAATACTTATTCCAAATAATGAATTTGGTTTATTCAAAACTTGTCCTCAATTTGGGATGAAATGTGTCCTGATGTGTATAGTTCTGAGGATTTTATCTTACTTACTTATTTTGAAGTGACAATTTATCATATCTATTGTACAGCGATGGTTCATTGGATTGCACAGGAGTTCGTTTTTTTGGCATGATTATAACAGATCCGGAACATTGACGTTTAAGGTTAAAATGGCGGGATTATCACGGTATTATCGCTCAGCGGACCCCTTTAAATCCCACAACCCAAAGCGCGCCTGGTTTGTTTTGGTTTTTGACGTCATCATGCAATGGGTCTATACACTGTCAGTATAGCGTTTTTCTCCCCCCAAAAAAACAACACAACTACATACTAGTTAATCTATCATTTACCATCCATTCCATGGTTTTACAACTACAACTGGTAAGGACAGTAGGACGATAATTGGATGGATTTGTATGATATTTTCTTTGTTTTGGAATAGGTATGACAGCTGTTTCTATCCAATTAGTTAAAAATTGGCCTGTCTCCTATATCTCATTGTATATATTCAATAAAGTATGCAGTGATGTTTTTGGCAAAGGTTTTAATATTTGACCATGAATATTGTCTGGTCCTACGGTTATATCGTGTGCTTTGTGAAGATAATCTTCCTGTTATCTCAATGAAAAGGGGTTGTTGAGTTCACTATTAATCGAAATCAAATTACCGTATTATTCCGTGTATTGCGCATATTCGTGTATAACGCGCATCCCCTTTTGACCAGAAAATGACTGGAAAAACCTAGTTTTGGTGTATAACGCGCAGTAGAAAGCGGAAAAACATGCAGCTGGATGCTAAATATATTTATTTCCACGAAATAAATTGATCTGTTGCCAAACGAGTAGTCAATGGATCACAACACCGTGGAGGTGTCGTAAGACTTTTGGGGGATAATTACGTATGGAAAGAGGGAGGAACGCCGATGGGGGTCGTTTTCTTAACGAAACCTACGTCACTGAAATGGGAAAGTCTATGTGCGGACCTTTCTCATCCGACTTGACATCGGAGGCACTCCTACGACGTCGATACAGAGGTGTGGTGAAGGCGAATAGTACGTCTAATGTCGCTCACTTTACACGTGCGACATCTATGTTCGACACCTCCGATATTTACATCGATTTTTCTCTCTCACACCTCTTTTAGGTAACACCTCACCTAATATTAGTTTTTTATTTTGTCTTATAGGCCTATATCAGATAATATTAAGGTTAATTATTAATGTTCCCTCTCAGTAAATTGTATCATGAAAAATATTGTAATATGTGTGTGTGTGTGTGTTATGTACAGTATATGGAGGAATAAAAGCACTTACTTACACATGGCTTTGTACTAACTGAAGAATACACAGAAATTTAAGAAATAGATGAAACACATATATACAGTATCAGTAAAAATTTAATCAAATATTTTATTACATAATATTGTATAAGAATCGGTACGATCAAAGTCAAAAGGTACTCGGTTTTCTCGGGAACAGGTCTGGAAAAGGCTGGAAACATTTAGACTAGTTGTGGTGTATAGTGCGCACCCCCAAAACAAACAAGGAAAAGATGGGGGGGGGGGAATCCACGTGGTATACACGAAAGAATACGGCATGTGCTTCTCACCCAATTCTGGGTTTCTGTTCCTGAACATTTTTGTGTAATTACTAGTTGTTGATTGTTTATATATTGGTTCCGCGAATGTATTGGTAATTTCCATTGCCATTTACCAGTGTTCTTTCTTACCATGTCCCATATTTTTATTGGAGTTTTGCTGTTCAATCTGAAAACATAATGCTGCTAACTCACTTTCGTGCTTCCTTTGAATACGCGTCTAGTCCTGCCATATTCATTTTCGAAATTCGTTTACATTTTCTTCTCGTATGAATGCCATCTTGGTTTAGGGTCGATAACGCAGGCATATCGCAGTTTATTGGGGCCTTTATGGATTGATAACCACGGCAAGCGCGCCACAGAAAAGCACTACAGCTCGTTGAGCTAGACTGAAACTGGTAAAAAGGCAGTTCACTGATGAGTGGTACTAAGAACCTTTGTGATAATAGTATAACAGGTGTGGTACATGAAATATGACTTAATTTAATATCTGACAAGATATAAGTGATTCAGGAAGAAATTATAACCAGTTCATGGTCAGATAATATCATTTAAATGTTTACTACTTATAACAGTAACCATGCACAAATCCCGCAATAATATTCACGTAGATATATTTTTCTCTGAAATTATATGAAATACTGAAACTTGTTTACATTCAAAATGAAGGTGAACTGTTATTTTAACCTAAAATTAAGAGTGAGTGGGTAAATAATTTGTTTAGCGTCAACACTTGGCTGAGAGGCAACTCGAACCTGATTCGAGCCTACAACCTGGAGGTTTGCATAACAACACTTTAAACACTGTGCTATTGGTGTGACCTAATTAAATTGATGAACAAAACAATTAATTGAGTTGCCTGCTAGAAATTCACTTTCTAACCTTCTGTGTTTATAAAATGATTAGCAGTATGCGATACATAGAGATATGATACTTCTCATAAACTAGCATACGTATTAGCCGAAATACATACTTATAACGAACAGAATCTCGTTTGTAAATGTTTGATCTTTCCATGTGGAAGCGACGTGCAGACCTATACCAGGTCTGATTCTACCGGGGTTGTATTATTTGGGGGTTTAACAAAAAGAACAATCGAAGATCTAGCATTGTGATTTCTTCGGCTTAAGATCAAAGTCAACGATAATTTCTGAAGTTTAATCGGTATCTTTGGCTGTACATATTTGTTTGTGTGCTGTGTACGTCCTATGGTGAAAATTAAATACCTATACTTACTTTAACGATGAATGCTAATGGCCATATAAATTAAAGATTGTATTTATCATCCGAGCTTGTACACCGAATATCATGAGGGGTAATGCTGCTGAAGTCTTTTACGCCTTAACAATTGGTGTTGAAAGTATCAACCAAGGCATGTACGTATCAGGAACAAGTTACACGTATCTCAATTTTGTGAACCGAAATATTTACATGTGTATGCGATTTGGGAGAGAGATGGCAGCTTTAATACACTTTCAGGAATCATCATCCTGATATTTAAAAAGAAAAAATGTGTGATGTATTGCTCAGATTCTTGGCCTCAACCAAACTAGCATATTACATTTAATTAGTACATATCAATTAACACATATCACTTTGAAAGAAATGGGAGTTTTCTAGGAAATTAAGGCCAGGGTATCACCTATCGTAATGAATAAAGTATATTTGCACGTTGAGATGTATTTAATATCTCTACAACTAATGCACTGGTCTTCTTATGTTGAGTATATCTTAGTGAAACTCACAACTCCCTGCTATTTTAAGTGATAATGATACATAAAGCACTTTACTACAAAATCGATCATACACACAGACACCATTCAGGGTTCATACACTTCAGCAACTATTAAATTCCATGCCATCTCCATGTTTTCACAATAGAATTTCCATGCTAACTGAATATCGATTTACATTGACCGCGTTAGATGCAGCATATACATTGATATAACATTGTTCAATTATACATCCATTTATGGAACCCAGGAGATCGGTTTGTCCTTCTGCTAAAGAACTAGGAACCGATCAAACTATCAAGCCACCAGCTCGAAGAACAACAACTTGTCTGGGACTACGACAACCTTTTCTGACGATGAACTAGTTGTTTTTTCATGCTGCCGATATGCTTTGTGCTGCCGCCGTGACTTTTCTCGACACCTTCGCCCATGTTTCTAACATCTAAACTTCGCTGACACACGCGACAGTACGTCTTTTGAAGCGCGACGTAGCCAGCCAATCAGCAACCTCTAGCCGCTGCAGCCAATGGACCGCGATTTCCCCATAATTAGGCTCCTTTCATACAGTATTCAATAATAATTACACTGCACAGAAACGACAACTCCGAATTAATCTGTAATAACCAGCACAATACACAAATAATTTAATCGCGTGCGCGCAGATTTTCGGCAATCCTCATGAATATGCAATACTCTTCATTCTCTCCGTAAATTCCACGTGTCCTAATATTAGGCCAACACGAAAAGAAAGCTAAATCTTTTCTTAACGTCTATTATGAAAACTGAAGAAGGTGGAAGCTTCTTATCTCGATGTAATTAGTTGTCAATACACCAAATAATATAATAAATGATGTGAATCTGAACTCGCCACCGAGGCGTGTTGTCTGTGACGTCACCACTATTCTAATATGTGTGCCTGCACTGTGCAAATGGTGTCGCATAATCAACCAGCCCCATGGATTCTAGCTCAGAGTGATACATATAAACACTAAACCTATTGCTAGATTTTCCCTCATAAAAACTTTTTTATATAAAAATTCCAGGTTTTCCGTGCTATGTTTAAACAGTCCATGGTTTTAAACGCCTTGATTTGTAATTAATGAAATTCCATGCTATTCGAGTATTTCTATGTCCCGTACAAACCCCGACTTGTAGATGAGTGCCTGGTGATGATTTTAAAATCTAAATGTTGCTGTTTTGCGACCACTTTTGTGTATACGGGGTGGGCTACATGGGCCGAGAGACCAAAAGTAGTGAAATCACGTCCTGAGATATCCTAGTCGTGGTTTGAACCCAGGTACTGCAGTTCTATTGGCGACCACGCTACCACTTTGGCCATGAAGGCGCTCCACCTGGTGATGATATACTGTACTACTCAGATGCTGTATAAACTTCCAGTAGCTGACCAACTGAAGCACTGCGAACTTCAGCCATGAAATTACTAAACAAGCTTCACAACAAACTATAGCGGAGTGTTAACAGAATCTCGTCTCGGTTAATCAGTAAATAATGCATAAAACTGTTAATAATAACCATCAAATGAATCGATAAATTTAACAAACAGATAATTTTAAGTAGTTCGTCACATCTAGCTCGGTTAATTCATCTCATATAGCCATGTCTCTTGGTAAAAACCATTCCGCAGAGGACCATGCTGTGCAAATATTTTATAGTGATCCACTCTCAACTTGGCTATTAGTAAATGTCTTGTCTTTAAACTGGGTTTTCATCACTAACATCCAAGATAAAGAATCTGTGTATAATTCACGCACTTAATGGTAAATGACAATAATCATAAAAAGGTTGATTAATTACTTGATATCATATAGACAAATGATATCAAATTAGTGTAGTGCAGAGCACAAATAAGATACCAGCATTTAACTCTTTTTGTCAGCAGATTATTTTGCGAATACATAGACAAACAACACACACATGCTTAAAAGCCACGTTCCACGTGAACTTTAAAGTTCTCTCACATATTTTCCG